>QVNV01025049.1:0-20558 GCA_014825455.1 Pseudomyrmex pallidus | reverse complement strand
CAAGATAAACTTTAACCGAGTAAGTATAGAAGTAGAAGATATCTTTTAATAAAATCTTGAGGGAAATACAAATTTCTTTAGATTTCAATTTTTAGATTTTAAAATGTAAATTCTCATTCCAGGTTCCAACCATGAACGTTTTTTCGTTCAAATACAGAAATCTGATACTAGGTGTAACCGCAACCGCTGTTGGATATTATGCAGTTCTTGCACCGCATACTGTGTTTCTGGATAAGTACAGATATGTAACGGCCAGATATCAGTAAGTGTGACAGAAAAAAAACCTCCAGGTCTATTCTCGCTCCGAGAGTCTGTGATGTAAACCATTTGTTTTTCTCACAAACACACAGAGCCGACGAGGAGATTCCAGTGGGTCCCGCAGTCGGAGAGAGGATTCAGAAAGTAATGGACGATTTAAAATTACCCGATAAAGTGAGGAACGTCATAAGACCGTTCAGTGCGTTCAGTTTCGATTTGTTTCACGCCGGGACTTCGAATGCCAAGTACGGCGCCATCCTGGGGATTCCCGCCAATTTTACCAACACAGCGAATGAGCTCCGTGACAAGTTAACAATTAGAGAAGAGTTGGTGGACTGGACGCGACAGGACGCGCAAGCTTTCCTGGACGCGGCGATACTCTCCGAGAACGCGCAAAATTTCGCGTTGGCGCGCGAGATTCTCTGGATTCTAGCGAACGAACCGTATTTCAATTCGCTCACACTGGCTGCGATTATAGCAGTATTGTGGTCGTTTTACAATGCGGTTACGCACGCGTTTAAATTGCGCGAACGAAATGTGATACTCTGTCGTATGCTTTACCTGTCCTTCACGATAATCGGCGCGATATCGTGGCTCGGTATCAAGGACTATCGAAGCTACAATCTCGACGAGAAGCACAGCGAGGTCCTGTGTGATTTAGGACCCAAGTACGTCGAAGGAGGACGAGAGTTTTACGACAAGATGATACGCAGAAACAAAGCGCTGAGGACTCTAATGGGTGACGACGGCAAAGACACGTACACCGCTTACGGAAACGAAAAGACTGTCTTCAGACAGAAATACGTGCCTCTTACGTGCAAAAAGGAATTCTTCGATTCGCGTCTACAAAAGGATAACAAGGTATAAAATAAAATTTATTTTGTACCTGCAAAGCGACGAAAACTGTTTTGTATACAATCTTCACCGTCCCGAATCCTTAAATTTAAAAAAGTTTAACAAGATAGATTTGCTATCGTCGATGCGCGATTTTGCTTGCATTTGGCAAGAGATACGTGCCTCTGCAATATATTTAAAAAAAAAATTGATAAAAATAATCTTATGTAAAATGTGCAATAAGCTCTCGTCAAAAGTGCATGCTCTTTTCACGCATCATGTCCGGCACACATGATATTTTTCTGCAATGAAATCAACAAGAGCACATTTTACAAATTATATGTATATATATTTTTTACATGTACGTGTGTCTTATATATACGTAAGTCTTATATAAATTAATATATTTATTTATATATAAAAATTTCAAGTACATATTATATTTTACGTTACATTGCTACTTTGTACAGTTTTTGTTTCTTTTTTTACATAATATTTATAAAACTAAGGATGCTACGTTAATAACGATAATTGCCTTAGAGAGTTTGTGCACCTCTAAATAGACAGGATGTACACTTCGGACTACGAGAGACCTAGCGAGCCGAGCTGCAAGAGATAATCAGGGTTGTGAATATTAAATACACACGTTAGATATCTTCAAATACTCTTCAAATTGACACTTGCCAGGGTCAGCTTGTCCTCCTCCTTCTTAAGTATTTTCGCCGTTTGCTCCTGATCGAACTTGACAACAGCGGCGATCACCCGGGCGAGCACTATGGTTTCCCGTCCCATCATGTATTCGAAGAGAATGTTTCTTAGGTACTCGATCTCGGTCGAATCCTCGAGCGTGTCGTGTCGCAGTTTCACCAGTTTCCTGAGCTCCGCGAGCTCCCGTCTCTGGGACGTTAGAGTCTGTTGCAGGGTGTGAATCGAACCGGTGCTCGTCTGTATCGCGGCCATCGCAACGCGCGAAGTGCTCTCCAATTCCTGCATCAACAACAACAACTTTCGATTTACACGAGAAGCTCTCTCGGATAAATCCTCTGATCGCGAGATACAATTTGTTGTTGAAGAAACGTCAGAGAAAAGAATATAAGCAATGTTAAAAATAAAAAAAAAAAGAAGGAAAAGAAAAGAAATAAAAAATAAAGCCTTTACCTCTGAAGGCACCGCTTCGAGTTGAGCACCAGACTGAAAATAATGCGAATACATGAACCCAAATAATATATTAAGAAAATAAAATTACAAAATTAAAAAACTTAAAAAGTAAATAAAACACGCATATACATAAGTAAATAAAAAAAAAACACAAAATTAAAAACTGCGAGCTAAGTTCGATTATCTCGCGACTCCGCTCAACTCTTTTTTACCTTTCTCTCGTTCTGCCACTCTTTCGTCAGCTCGTTCAATTCCTCGTCGTGTTTGGCTTGCAGATTGTCAATTTTCTGCTGAACTATAGCCTTCCATTTCTTCTCCAATTCCTTTATCTCGTTAGCGTGTTCGTTTTTTATTTGCGCGATGGTCTCCACCAGCCGATCGATGTCCTTCCCTTTCTCGTCCATCGCGTCCTTCCTCTCCAGAACGAGACTCTCGAGCTGTTCGGATTTCTCCGACAGTTCTGTTTGACAATCTTTCAGTTGTTCCTTGTACTGTTGCACGAGATTCGACTCGTAGTTGTGTTGGCGATCTGCGTTGAAAAAGAAAAGATTAAATGCGCTTTGATCCTTTCCCACTTTTCTTCTTTTTATAAAAAAAATAAACGTTAAGTAACATCTTACCGAAACGTTTCTCTAAAGCTGCTTGAAGCTCCTCCTCCTTGTCGTGCAACTGAGCCTGGAACTCTTTGACCAATTGCTTCAACCTCATACCTTGCTCCTCCTCGTTGGTCTTCAGCTGTTCCTTCAACTGACTGGTTTGCGTTCTCAGTTCGTTGGTCACCAGCTGCATCTGCGTCTCCTTGGCCTGGAACGTAATCAACGCCTCGTCAAGCTGACCCTCCAATCTCTTGTTCTCCTCGCGCAGCTTGTCGGTGTCCAATTTCGTGGTTTCGTCATCGCGCGCGCTCTCGAGTTCTTTGCGCAGCTCGTCGTTCTTCCGCGTCAGGGAGTCAATTTCCGACTGAAATCCGATTAGTTTCTCCTCCGACAGCGCGAGCGAACTTCTCATTACGTTTATTTCCTTTCTTCGTTCGTCGACCTCCGATGAAAAGTGTCTCAGGTTCCCGATCTCTTGCGACATGTTCGAATTTTTGTCCTCCAACAATTTTATTTCCGCGTCCTTTTCCGACAACAAGTGCTTCAACGCGCCCAGTTCCGCCGACGAGGTCTCGGCGGATTGCAGAGCGTCGATACTCGATCGCAATCTCTCATTTTCCGCTTCCAAGCCGGACACTTTGGATTGCAAGTTACTTATGCGAGCTTGCAGTTCCGCGTTACTTGAACTTACACTTTCCAATTCTGCGAGTTTGTTGGTCAAAGCGGCTTGCTCGGCAATCAATCTGCCGTTCTCCGAACGTATCGTTTCCGCGTCTGAATTCTTTTGAATTAAATCGCTCGTCTTTGATCGCAATTCCGTGTTTTCGTTTTCCAGATCCCTGACTCGTTTAACTTCCTCCTTCAGCGACTTCAGTTCCGCGACGAGTTGTTTGTTCTTCTGTTTCGTCGCGTTGCCGTTCGTCACGGCCGCGTTTAACTCGGCGACTTTGTCCCCCAGCTCGGCGTCCCGTTCGCCAAGTCTCTCTCTCATTTCTCGCAATTCGTTCTCGTTCGTCGTCAATCTCTCGTTCAACGAATCCAACTCCGAGTTCTTGCTCTCGAGCTGCGCGTTGACAATTGCCAATTCCTCGCTCAAACGTTTCGTTTCCTTGGTCAACTGAGACGCGTACGATTCCTCGCGGCTCTTCATCGTCCCGCGCAGCTCGTCGACGTCCTTCTCGCAATCCGCGATTTTCCGTCTCAAAACCTCCTCGCTTTCGCACAGCTTTTGATTGCGACTCAAGAGCTCGTTGAGTTTCTCCTTCAGGTCCTTGTTCTCCGAAGTGATCTGAGAATTGTCCAACTTCAACGATTCCACCTGCTCCCCGGACGTTTTCAACGCGTCGGACAATTGCGCGTGCTTGGTCTTGAGTTCGTCGAGCTCGGCGGTCATCTCCTCGATGGTTTTGCCCTGTTGATCTTTCAGAGCCTTCATCTTCTTCAGCTGCACGATTTTGACGTTCAACGTCTCTTGCAGCACCTTGTTGTTCTCCATCAACTCGGCGGTTTCCTTCGCTTGGGTCTCCCTGGTCGCCTGATATTCTTGCTCCAGATTCAGGTACTTCCTCACGTGTTCCTCGATCGCTTGTATGTGGCTGTCGCACGTGGACTTCAGATGGGCGATGTGTTCCTCGTCGCTCGCTAGTTTCTCGTCGCGCGTCTTTATCGCGTTCTCTCTCTCGGCCAGTTCGTCCCGCAGACGAGCAATCTCCGCTCTCGAGGCGTGCAGCTCGTCTCGAAGCGCGCGCTGACTCTCGCTCTCCTCCGACTTGAGCGAGTCGACGAGGTCGGTCGCCTCGCGCAGTTTCGCGCTCAACTCGTCCACTTCCTCGAACGCGCGACTGGCTAGCGCGCACTTTTCCCTCAAGTCGTCGTTTTCGGCGAACAGCGCGCGATTAACGGACTCGAGGTTGTCCAACGCCCTCAAACGCTCCTGACCGATCTCGGTCGCTTGCGTCAACTGACGGGATACTTTTTCCGCGTCGTGAAGTTTGAACGTGAGATTGTCAATCTCGGCTATCAGTTTGTTGTTCATCGTACCGAGCTCGTCGTAACGATCGCTCTTCAGTTTCATCTCGTTCAACTGCTCGCTCGTACTCTTTAGTTCCGCCTCCAGCACGGCTTTTGCACTTGCGATTTCAGTCAGTTCCGACCGGAGTTCCGCTTCCTTGGACGCGAATTCTTCCGTGTTTCTCGCTTGCAGATGCAATCTGTCCACTTCGGATTTCAGTGTCGCGTTTTCTTCTTCGAGTCTCGCGAGGTGAGCGGTCAGAGTCGCGTGCAGAGCCGATATCCCGGCTCTCTGATCGGAGAACTCTTCCCTCACGACGCTCCTCACGTCCGCGCAGTCCTCCTTCAAACGCCGCACGCAATCGTTGTAATGAATTATGCGATTTATCAAGTCGACTCTCTCTTTCTTCAGCAAACTTATAGCCGAACTGTCCGCCTGAACCTTGTTCCTGAGGTCGTCGATTGTGGATCTGCAAAGTTCGAGCTCGCTTTGCGCCGCGCTCAGTTCCGCGTTTTTGTTCGCCAATTCTTCTCGCAGTTCGAAAAGCTCCGTGTTGTCGTCCAGTCTGTCTTGAAGGGACTTGATCTGCGCCTCCTGTTCGGTCAACTTCTGCTTGGCCTTTTCGAGCATGCCCGTGTACTGCTGCACCTTCTTGCTGTAATTCTCGCACACCTGGTCCCGGTCGATCAACGCGTTTCTCATGTTCTCCAATTCCTTGTCAACGCTCTGCACCGTGGCCTGAAGCTTTTCCACCCTCGACTCCGCTTCTTTGCGCTTCTCTTCGGTGACGATTCTCTGCGCGTCGTATTCGCTTCTCAATTCCGAGTACGTGATCTTGCAGGCCGTCAGTTCGGCGTTCAAGTTTTCCTTCTCGTGTTTGTATTCCACGTTTTGCTTCGTTAGCTCGTCGCACCTGCGCTGCAATCCTTGAATCTCGTCATTTTCCGCAGCATCCTTGCTGCGATCGACTTCAACCTTTCCCCTTGCTTCCACCTGCTGCGCAGATGACTTTACCGCGTCGATCTTTTCCTTCGACGCGTCTGTCGCATTTCTGTCCGCGTCTTTCGTTTCGACGTGCGACGATCTCAGTTTTGTCAGTTCGTTCTTGTAATTCGCCACCGTCTCGTTCAACCTCTCCTTATCCTCCGTCACGTGCTTCAGGTCGATTCGAAGCTGTTTGATCTGTTCCTCCTTCTCCTCGAGCTCTCGGTGCACCGAGAGCTTGTTCTCGGCCAACGAGATCGCCGCTTCCTCTTCACGCTTGTGCAGAATGTCCACCTGTTCCGTCAGCTCGTCGATCGTGGCACGGGCCGCGCTCAGCTCACTCTCCATCGCGCTCATTATCTCGGCGCTAGAATTTTTCAACGTCTCGTAATCGTTCTCCAGACTGTTCTTCTCCTTCATCACCTCCGTGAACTTGTCCTTGTTTCGCTTCAACGACTCTTTGTACTTCAATATGAGGCTTTCCAATTTCTTCAACTTGTCCCTCAGCTGAGCGTTCTCCGTCGACAGCGCGTCGTCGCTGGGCGACGATTCGTTGCTCAGATCGATCAGGTTCACTTTGGAATTTTCTCTCTGCTCGACGTCATCCGAATTCTCCAACGTCGGTCCGCTCGCTTGCAACAACTTCACTTTCGTGGTCAACGTGTTGATGATGTGATCCTTTTCCTCTATGTCGTTTCTCAGAGCCTCCTCCAAGTGCGCTTTCGCCTGCTGCTCCAACTGGCATTGCTCTTTCAGGTCGGTTATTCTCCTCAGCACCTTGTCTTGCGTTTCGACCAGAACCGACTCCAGTCTGCCCTTGACTCTGTCGAGCTCGCGATAATGGGCGGCCAGGTCGGTGTACCTGCCGCGATACTTATGATATTTCGCCTGCACCTTTCGATAAGCGGAATACAGTTGATCCTTCGTAACCCTGTCGAGATGGGGACTGATGTTGTCGTCCACCTCGCTGGCCGACTGATCCATGTCCGACTGCAAGAAAATCAAAAAACGTTCAACGCCGCCGTAGCAAAGTGTTCATCGACGGAGAAACTGACGGAATTACACACACCTGTAAGTGATACAGATTGGGTGGACTTTCGTACATGGGAAACAGCGAGGACGCATCGCTCGTGACGCTGCTCACTGAGGATCGTCTCGAGATCTCCAGGGGATTTGGCGACGGTGACATCAGATCGACATTTTGGAAACTGTGCTTTGGAGTGTTCTTTGGCGTTTCTGTCAAACAAAAAACATGTCTTTAAAAGAGCCTGATGTTTTCGTTGTTCGACTCACTCTAAAGCTCCGAATGTCGAACATTTCTCTGTTGAACGCGATAATCAAATCCGCTTACCGTCTCCGTCTTCTGTCAAACTGAAATTGTCATTGGACGTTGACACTTCCTGAATGGAGCTGTTGGACAAGGCGGGCGACACCACGGCCTGAATGCGTCAACGGAAGGAGCGAGCGTCGTTCATGAAAAAAAAAAAAAATCAATAATCGTCATTTATCGAATCGGATATTTAAAGAGAAGAGTTCGAGGAAGAAAAACAGATCGTAAAAAAATGCGGACCTGCGCCAGTTGCTGCACGCTCGCCTGTAACCTGGCGGGAGACTGTTTCATCTCCTCCGCGAGTTTGTCCTTGAATTTCTTGAACATGGTGATGACGCGAAAACGGCGGAAACGCCACGAGAGACGCGATAAGCCACGCGATAACGGACGCGAACCGCGAAGTTTTCTCCGCAGCGATCGAACGTGGGCGCGGGCGACGAGTGTTTATCCGAATCGGTATCTGCGAAAACGAAATTTCGCGAATCCGAGCTACTGCGACGAGGGAGCTCGGCGCGGGAAACATAGCGGAACAGTCGCACTTCCCATTTCTGCTCCGGATCCTCCCTCCCGAGATCTGCAAATAGCGAAATGCGAAATCTCTCTAATGCATTATTTGATTATTCCGTTTACGTCAAATGTGCCACATATGTGTGTGCCGCCATTACGGCGTGAGTGTCGATGACGTCATTGGCCGTTAAATCCCGTTTTCATCGGCGTGGAACCGGACTTGTCATGTCATCGATGCGTGCCGTCAACACCAGTTTTCAAATTTCGCGACGAAGAGCATGAAAGTCAGTTTTACGAAATTTCGACAATCCCGAGAAATCGCAGGCTCAAAAAAAGAAACGGAAAAACTCAGTGGAAATGTCACACTGGTAACAACAGCTCCGATTTAAAATGCAGATTTAGGTTATGTGTCTTCTCCCCCCTCCCCAGGCTCGGATTGGGCTGTTCGCGCTCGATTCTCTTCGAACTCGGACGGATAGGTCGTCCGCTCCTGGTCGAGGACCTCATCTTCTTCCGAAAAAAAAGACGGGGAACGTCTTCCGGTGCGCGCAATCGAAAAAACTTTGTCGCGCGCTCGTCCGGGATTGTCTCGGGACCGATTGTCCAGGATCAATGGAAACACGTGCGTTTGATTTACAATGTTTTATTGCTATCGTACACTTAAATAAATAACGTTGCAACACTTGCCGCAATATATATATATTATATATAACATATTGTCAGTTACTATGTTCTCAGCGATCACTTCATTCTCCACGCCGTGTTGTTTCAAGTTGCATTGCCAACAATATCGGATATCCGCGAGTGGGGATACACAAGACAATTTTATGCGTCCCGTATGTACAACCTCACAAAGTAGACATGTTTTTAAAAAGGAACCAAAGTTTATGGAAACCGCACGTTTCGCATCATCACAAATTGTCCCATTTCCCGCCCCCCGCCCCTCAGTAAGGGAAAGCGAAGATTTCTGTCACAACACAGACGATACATCTGATAAAAACCGGAATCTGAACTCAAACTTTTTATTGTGATCACATAATGTGTACGTGTATGCGCACGAAACAACAAGTTTGTTGACATATCGTATTTTGAACGTCGTTGGATAAACGCACCTCGCTCCTCGTTCTTTCTCGATCGTTCGACGCGAAACCTGAGTTTTTTAATCGTTTCAAAGGAGAGATAGAAAATATATTCGCGCGGAGGAGACACGCACACACACGTGTCTCCGAAATGCACATCGAATAATACTTTGGTAGTGTTTTTTTTTTACCGACGGCGAACAATCGCGCGGAGTAAACGCGCCTCTCGAGAACAATCGGCAAGGGTGTTCGCCTGATGCGATCGAAACGACGTGAAACCTGCACGCGGCTCTTTCCCTCCTAGTGATTAGAAATTCCGCTAGAAATCTAGTCGTGTGTCTCGCTATTGTGCATCGCGAAGCTGCGCTCGCGAGTTTTACTGTGCCTTCCCCTATTTTTCGAGAGAACTTCTATGCGAAGCACGCGCAAACGCGTTGTTTTTGTTTTCCTCCTTGATTTTTAATCACGTTTTTCAACTTGGCAATCGTCAATGACCTCGTTTTATTGTTTCTGTTTATTTATTTACTCCGTTTCGTGTTTTCTGATCGAATGTTCGAGCGTTTTTTTTGCAATTTGCGATTTTTGCGACGACCGGATTATTGTGTTAAAACGAACAAAGAAAAAAAAAGAGTGACAATACGTTTAGGATCGCATGTATGGATAGTCATATTCCCGCAGAGGGGCGAAGTTCTCTTTGATCGATTGCGGGGATGACCAGCGCAGAGCGTAATGAGGTCCGCCGGCTTTATCATTTGTGCCGGACATTCGGCTGCCGCCGAACGGCTGTTGGCCCACCACCGATCCGGTACTTTTGTCGTTGACGTAAAAATTGCCGGCGGTGTACTTGAAATCCTCGAGAGCCTTTCTCGCCCATTGCCTGCAAGTTAAAATTGTTATGTAAAAATGATTGCAATATTATTTTGTTGAGGAAAATAAAAATCATGCGTAATTTTGAAGTTTTAATTAAAAATAATATTAATTACAACCGGATCTACTCACTCGTCCTGCGCGAATATCGCGCCTGTCAAAGCGTACGGCGTAGACGTCTCTACTAGTTTCACCGTCTGATCCAGATCGGAATCCTTGTAGACGTATATTGTCAATACCGGACCGAAAATCTCTTCCGTCATAAGCTTCTCTTTCGGATCTTTGGCTTGCACTATTGTCGGTTCGATGAAGTATCCGCAACTGGAAAAAGAGAACTCGCGCTTTAGGAAACAATAACGTTTCACCGTGATGACGATTGCAATTCAGTTCGGAAGGCAATCTCGAAACACGTACGAATCGTCGCAATGTCCGCCGCCGATAATTTCCATCTTGGACGACTTTCTCGCGTAATCGATGTAACCGGAAATCCGCTTGAACGCCGTGGCGTCTATAACGGCGCCAGTGAACACAGTAAAATCTCGAACGTCGCCAACTGTGAGTTTTTGGCGGAGATCTAAGAGGCCGTCCTTTATCTGGAAAAAAACGGGACGTTTTAAAGCGAGAGATAAGCGAAATCCAAATCGCCCGCGTTCGATTTGTTCCATCGCGCGCTTACCTTGCCCCACAGAGACTCCGGCACGTACATTCTGCTGCACGCGGAGCACTTCTGCCCGTTGAACTCGAACGCGCTTTTTATCGTCGCATAAACGACCGTCTCCACGTCCGCGCTGTTGTGAACGAAGTGATAATTCTTGCCGCCGCACTCGCCGATTAGTTTCGGATAGTTCCTGTATCTGTGAAGATTCTGACCGACCTGCGCCCACAGGCGATTGAACGTCGGCACCGAGCCGGTGAAGTTGAGACCGGAAAGATATGGGGACGACGTGATGGTGTCGCCGAACACCGGCCCCTCGCAGGGAACGAAATTCACCACGCCGGGCGGCACACCCGCCTCCCTGCATATCTTGAAGATCCACCAGTTAGACAATAACGCGGTGTCAGACGGTTTCCAGAGCACGGCGTTACCCTACAATTTGTGTGTGGCCGTCGGACACACGTGATCCATTATTTTTACTGTGATTGACACCTGTGATTCAAAGTTGTTTCAGTAATGGTTTGCTTTACAAACCATCAGCGCCGGCGTGTAGCTAAGATTGCCACCGATGGCGGTGAAGTTGAAGGGCGACACCGCCGCGACGAACCCGTCCATGCCGCGATATCTCATCGAGTTGAGGGTCTGCCGGTCAGGCGAGATCGGTTGGTACTTGAGGCTGTCCTTGACGAAGTACGCGTGCATCTTGAAGAAGTCGATCAGCTCGGCCGCGCTGTCGATCTCCGCCTGGATCACGGTCTTGCTCTGACCGAGCATGGTGGCGGCGTTCAGCTGTTGCCGATACTTGGTCGCCATCAGATCCGCTATCCTCAGCCACAATTCCAGTCGCTTCTCGATCGGTTGCTTCTCCCATTCGCGTTGCGTCTTCACGGCGACGTCGATCGCCTTCTTCACGAGCTCCGGCGTCGCCCAGTAATACTTGGCGACTTTCTCCTTGTGATTGTGCGGCTGTAAAAAAAAAGTCGCAATTGTAAAATAAATTTTCCAAAAAAGAAAGAAAAAACTTTGTCGCGTTGTAACAAATTTGACGAGACAGACAGATCGGAACAGAGACGTACCATGACTTGATACCTGCACAGGTCGGTCTTGATCTCCTCGTTCCCGATGACCAGCGGCACTTCCTCGCACTCGCTCGCCATCTTGTCCAGCGCCTTCTCCAGTTCGGCTCTCTCCGGACTGCCCTTTTTGTAGCTGAGCACGGGCTCATTTTCCAGCGGGAAGTCCGGTGGGCTCGGCACCGGCACCACCGACCCCAAGCATCTGGCGCCAACCCTGCCGAACAAACAACATCAGCGGATAACGTCGACGATAACAAGGATCTAATCATTACTTCCTGCCGCTGGCCACCGGAGTTACGCGGCTCGGCAAATAATTTCGAGATTTATCTCTCAAGCCTCTTGAGAGATAAATCTCGTGTGTATATTTCCGGAGATACAATCTCCTCTCAAATATTTATCAGCCGCTCTTGTGAACAAAGCTTTCGAGTCAACAGTTTTATCGCTGCTGTCAAATACGCCTCGAACTTGGAGAAACTCGTGTCAGAGATTGTTTATTTGCGATGTCGAAAAGAATTTATCAGCAGATTTACATTAAAACCGAGATTACACACGGGGATAAGATAATTTCGTGTCGCGTGCGAGATTCCTATCGCGCTTTAAAAAAAAAAAAAAGAATTGACAACCATTATATCAAATCATCTCCCCCTCCCCTGCGCGGACAGACACGGGTCTCTCAGACCCACTCAAAAATTGCTCATCGGCGTTACTAGTGAAAATTAATTTTTTTTAACATTTATATCTTCAAAACTACTAGATTTTTTCAATTTTGGTCGACGCAGAATCGTTCAAACTTTTGATTCAAAAATAAAAATTTAAAAAATGTTGATTGGATCTCACAGACCCGGTCTGTCTGACTAGTAGATCATTTTTTAAATCTGTCCATAGAAGAGTTGATACAATTTTGTTTTTTGATCGACGCAGAATCGTTCAAACTTTGGATTAAAAAAAAACAAAGGTTTTAAAAAATTGATTTTTCGCGGAAATATTCAATTTTAAAGCGAGTCTCACAGACACAGTCTGACCAACTAGTAGGTCATTTTTTATCCATCGAAGGGTTGATACAATTTTGGTTTTTGATCGACGCAGAATCGTTCAAACTTTCGACTCAAAAAAAAACAAAAAAAACAAAAAAAAAACAAAGGTTTCAAAATATTGATTTTTCGCGGAGACGTTTGATTTTAAAGTCATGCGGGTCTCACAGACCCAGTCTGTCCGATTAGTAGGTCATTTTTTAGATCCGTCCTCGGGTTAAGATCCCACGAGAGAAGAGAGAATATATTGTCTTCGTTCCTAAAATGGAATATTCGAATCGCAAACGCAATGACGTTACGTAACTTCGTTTTCGCTCGATCCTAATTAGCGTTCGATCGTCAGTACGTGCACCCCGCGGGGACAATCGCGACACAAATCGCATCGCGGGAGTAAATTGGATCGTTAGAGAGAAGTCGTCACTTTTCTCGTGACGGTGTTACGACCAAGTGAGTTCTCTCTCGAGTGTGTTTTTCTTTGAATAGTTTATCCGATACGTAATTGTGTGACATCGACGTCGCGATGATGATGATGATGATTAATCGATCGCGGCGGAAAAACTAACGGAAGTTCTTCGGCGAGTATCGACATACAAAATAAAAAAAAAAAAATCCGTGTGATATTTATCCTCGCTGAAGTAAGTAACACCCACGAGATCTAATTCCGTCCCGTTTGACAAAAAACTCGTCGCGCGCGTGAATCTCGACGCTTCGTTTCACCTCGCCGGCAACATTTCGCCGTCCCAGGAGAAACAAAGGACACGAGACAAAGAACACACCTCTCCGAGAGACACACGCTCTCGTCGATGCTGTTACAGTTTCTCTCTCTCTTCGCAATGTCATTGAGATAAAAAAAAACAAATAAAGTTTACGTGTTTTTCACAATATCGAACGCATTGCCTTTTATTCCGAAACACACAAACGTCTCGCCAAAATTTAGTTTCTGCGAGAAACACAAAAAATATTCGAGCAAACCTCGCGAGAGAAACGCGTTAAGTTTTGTTTACGTTAAGTAAACAAAAATAAACAAATTAAAAACTGGAAACCGAAGTGATTTCGGAGTGAGATCACACACACGCGCGCACACACACTGACGATCAGTCACGTGTGTCTCTACGTCGGTGCGATTGAACCGAGACGTGAGAGGTCCGAACGCACCGGTCCGCCTTTGGTTAGCTCCGACTAATCGATGATAACGAAGCCCGCGTGTCTTCTATATCATATTATTTACATCATAACGAGGACTTCGCGACGTACGCAAAGTCGTGAAACATAAAAAAAAAAAAAAAACAAACGGTTGCGAATCTCTTTATTCGAAGAGAATGGAAACAAATGTTCGAATTATTATTGACACGGCGTGTCATCTCGAGGTGCGCGTCACCTTGCAACGATATCGGTCGCACGTATCTTCCCCCCTCTCCTCCCCCAACCGACATATGTTCCTTTAAATATATTCGCCGACCGTCCGCAAGGACGCAAAACTCACGGATCGGTTATTATCAGAGACGGGATTTGTGTCCCCCGTCAATCGCGCGACCTGGAGACGACGTGACGATTGCGGTACCGTATGATCGATATCGTCACTTCGAGGAGGGAAGAAGAGAAGGAAGAGAGCTGTTTTGAGTCATCCTCTCTCTCTCTCTCTCTTCTCTTCCCAGTTTTTTTTTTTTTTTACAGGATGTAAAAAGCGGCCTCGCGACATTGCGCGAAAGATTCGTTTACTCACTTTTGGGCATTCGCCAGCAACGTTGCCTGACGGCAAACCAGGCTCAACATCTTTCAGCGGAAACGTGTGTTGGACGAGGTGAGCGAAGAGAAAGAAAAGGATGGAGGATGTACACGTCGGTGTGTAAAAGTGCGCCCTTCGCCACATACAAAACGGGCACGCACACACACAGACACACACACAGAGGCACACGCGTGATCTAAAAAGGGGCGGCGGATGATGTACAAACTCTATCTCCGACTGACAGCTCTTCCCGGACGGTGAGCACGATCCGATCCGGTCGAATCTCTTCTCTCGGCGTTTCCCGGCCCGACGCGCCCGCCCGGTAGTGTCCACCGAATTGCCGAAACTGCGTACGGAACACGGGGCGGACGGACGCTACCATCGGCCCGAAGCGCGCTCAGTCCACGTTTCCCCACCTTTCTCGCGAGGACGCCCAGGGACGTACGCGACAGGTTCGACCTGTGTGTGCGCGTCCCGTTGTGGTGACACGTCAGGTTTTTTTTTACCGGTGTGACTCATTTTATGTGATGTCGTTTTTTGTTTTAATAATATGTTGAGAAAATTCGTGAAAGTTTTGCCTCGCGAGTTTTTCGAAATTTTGAAACACGCACGGAAACGCGTCAATGTCATTCGTCCTTTTTTTTTTTTGCGTCACGCTGTTTACACGGGGATAAAACGTGGAGAGAGAATTTTGTTCTCGGATAACGCGAGTTTTGAAAATGCAAACCTGTGCCAAAATTTGGATTTGAAATCCCAAACGTACATGTTAATTTTATATTGAGGTTGTTATAAAAACTCAGATTTTTGATATCGATCTTACTGTCGTTTTCTTTCGCTCACTTAGAACCTACGTTTAATAAAATACCGAAGTTTCTTTCTCTGGATTTTCGGCAACTTAAAACAATAATTTCAATTTTTTTTTCATCTTATCGCGTTAAATTTATTTTACATCCGCGTTGCAAAATTCCCTCGCGGGAATGCTTTAAAAAAAAAGTCAGGCAAACAAAAATGCCTCATTGCACTCTCGTCCTACGGTATTGAACACGTCCGACCTGGTGGCAATTTGCGACCAGATTGTCTAATCAAAATCAATGATGGATAAGCTCGACAACATATTACTCTGTTACGAGGTCTCCTTTACACACACCTTGCGCAAGATGAGCAAATTAAAGAGAACGGTCCGTTGCTTTTTGTAATTTCCGCAGACCGAATCAGTGTCACTTTGCTTCTTTTCTTTTTTTTTTAACGAAATTGTACCCGTGTACGACTAGACACACTGTTGCAACATGCAACAGTGCGTCGAAATGCCAAACACGCCGGATCGTGCTGTATGCAAACGCGATTAATTATAATGAAGATGTTGCGCAATTGACGAGAATTTTTTTTAACGTTAAAAATAAGAAACGTTAAAAAAAAAAAAAAAAAAAAAAAAAAAGGAACGTCCTTCAAAGAAAATCGATTCGTTAACGCGAGATGATGATGTTGACAGGAAAGGTGACAGGAAAAAAAATTGAAATAAAAAATGTTAATCTGATCATTATTGTATTCGAATAACGTTTGTAACGCTTGTAAGGGAGATTTGAAGTCGCGTATATTATAATGTAAATTTGTCTCGCGCGTTGTCACGTGTTTGGAATAGAAGAGATTCAAATGAGTGCCGACACTCAAGAAAAAAAAAAACAAAAAGAAAACGTCTTTAGGAAAAGCTCACCTGTGAGCGACAGAAGGCCAAGACGATGCTGTTACGTAAGACAATCTATTTTTACACAAATGTCATTATACATGTATATTGCTGTATATTTCACATTTATGCTCTCTTTTTTTTTTCTTTAAATCGTTATCGGCACTCGAATGCGCTCGAAACAAAAAAAAAACGTTTTTTTGTCGTCTAACAAATTCAGTTCCGTTGAAAATGCACTGTTCTCTCTTCTGGAAGCAAGGAAAACAGCATTCTGTGGAATACACTCAGTGCGTTGCCTTTAACTTGACGAAAAGCTCTTCAGTTCTCCTCTTGCTGCATCTGCAGCTCGCGCAAGAGCTGCGCCCTTTGTTTCTCCAGCTCGTCCTCGGACAGTTCGTGATGCTCGTTGTTTTCCGTAACGGAGCCCTCGCTGTGAATCGAGGACCTTCTGAGCTTCTCCTCCTTTCGCTTTCTCTCCGGAGAATCCTCGGAAGACGGAAGCCTCGAGTCCGAGCGCTAAAAACAAAAACAATCATAAAACAAGTATTTTTCTAAGAAATACAAATAAGGTCTTACGAGCCGATCGCAGGGTGTTGTGCGGGAATTATGCGTGTCTATATATATGCGTACATATATATATACATGTTCACATGTGAATTTTTTACACGTGAGTTTTTGAATTGAAATTTCAATTCCTAAATTCATATAGGATGCTATACTTACATCTCATATATGAGAAAACTCCGAATATCTCCCTAACTAATTTTAAAATATTGCGAAAAAACTTTTCTAGTAAATTAAAAAACGCTCGTTCTGTGAATAACAATAAACAGTAAGAGAAAGTCAAAGTTGAGCAAAAACAAGCTGTTGAAAATAAAATTTTCTATATTTTACATTTACAATATGAGGTGCGAAACGTTTCGAGCTCTTACACGAGCCTTCCTCGAGTCGCGAAAAAAGAAAACAAAATTTAAAAATATAGAAAATTATTTTCAACATCTTAGTTCTGCTCGACTTCGAAGTACTTTTTCTATTTATCTTCTAAATACTCAAGAGAGATCACATTTACACGTACGGAATGACTGCGGCCTTTCTTCTTGTTCTTCTTTCTCTTGGACTTCTTCGTCTCCGATTCGGAGCTCTCGCCGTTACTGGGCACGCTGGGTGACTTGTGCTGTTTTCTTCTCAAACCTTTCTCACTGCCCTCCGACTCCTGTTAAACGAGGAATTTAATTTCAATTAGCGTTAATAAATTTCTCGCGAGAGAAAGGGGGAAAATATTTGAAAGGCGGTTTCGTTCAGTGAGTACTCACGCTATGCGAACGCGAACGCGATTTACGTTTCACCTTTTTCGCCTTCTTCTTCTTGATCCTGATGTGGTGATGACTGCAGCTCTCCTCGAGCTCGTGCTGATACTCCTTGAATATACGCGCTCTCTCGCTCTCCAACGTGATCGCTTTGAAGTCCGGTTCCTCCTCGATCTTCGGCCTCACGTCTTCCCACGTCATTTCGTAGTCGACATTCAGAGACTTTAGCAAGTTCTTGAATCCCGTCTCCAGCTTCTTGAACTTCCTAGCCTCTTCCTTGACTCGTTCCTTCTCCCGAGCTTCGGCCTTCTCCAGCAGCAAATTATACGTCAGCTTGACATTGCCCGCGTCCAGAGTGGCCGATTTTCGGTCCTCGCACACAACTGTGGCGAACTCTTCGAAGGTCGTGTTGACCTGCACCTCGAAGTTCTTGTCTTTAAGTATTTCGCGAATGATCTTCTTCTCGTCGTGAAACCGAGACTTCAAGTCCTCGACGTAGAACTTGAATAGGTCCAGCGGAGTCGAGCCCGATTGCCCTAACATAGCTGAGAACCGAAGGTCGGCGGACAGCATCGGATATAACTCTACCCAGAGCGACATCGATGTTAGCTTGCCTTGTTCGTGAAGCTCATCTAGCAGGTACTGAAGTATAAAACGAATCGTAACATAGTAGAGTTAAAACAAAAGAACTTTTTTCCTGCATTACATTCTGTCTAATCTCAATTTGACAGATTCGAAATATCAACAAGCAACAATAAAAATCGTCTGCAATACTCACTATAAAACCGTCTCTGTTTTTTCTCTCCTGCCGTTTTCTACGTTTCTTCTCGCATTCCTTCTCTTCCTCCTCGTCCTTCTCCAGCTGACGTATGTGATTCTCAAACACGATCAGAGCGTCTTCCTTTTCCATCTCCAGCAGATCCGCGTCTTCCGCGAACGCCGGGTATTGCAGCAACAACGCTTGTGCTTCCTGCCACGTGGTCTTGTACGTTACTTCGGTCATCGTGTCCAGAACCTGTGCCAGTCTCTTGGTATTTCGTTTCTTCAACTGTTTCGCCTCCTCCTTCTCGCGTTTCGCCAGATTGAAGATAACGTCCTCGTAAATGTCCCGGCGATCCGAATCGCCAACTGCTCTCCAAACTTCCAGATTGCCGAACATCTCCTCGCACTTGTAGTACTTGGTCGTACTTGTCATTCTGTCGCTCTCCAACAGGAATTGCTCCAGATCTTCCTTGGCCTTCTTCAATCTGTTGGAAAATAAAAGTTACTCCATGCCGTTTTTCAACGTGTTCAAAGTGCGTTGTTATTCAATTAACGCAATTACCTGAGTCTTTCCTGTTCGCGTTCCTCTTTCAACTTTTGCATCTTGTACGAATTGAAGATTGATTTGCGATCGCTGAACTTCTTCAACTGTGGATACCTGGGATCGTTTTGAATCAACTTCACCGCCTGTTCCCACGTTGCGTTAGACGGCACCTCCTTTTCTCTCAACAGCTCTTTGAAAGCCTCAACCGCTTCTTTTTTATCTTTGAATTGCAACTTCGGCTCGGGCGTACTGGTGCGACTGTCGTTGGCCGAACCCATCGCGGAATTACTGTCCTCGTCCGTCTTCGTGGGCGGTGGCGGAATATTAATTGCCGCGAGTGTTGCAGCCATTGCCTGCTCGATCATAGACTTTCCACCTGGTTCCGGTGTACTTGTCTGCGGTATGTTGGTGATATTTGGCGATACGTGTTGCATGGCTACAGGAACCATAGTGCTAAACAAAAAATTTTCAAAAAGTTTCTTCAAAGTATTTTTTAAGAGAAAATAATTTTTTAAATGTCGTTGCTTAATTTTACTCACGTGTTTGTGGCGCTAGCTACAGCCGCTGCAGCAGCCGCGGCAGCCTCTTCGGCCATGATTCTGGTCTTCAACTCTTCCAATTCCGGCGGAATCGTCCATCTGGACTCCTTCGTGGTCACATTGTGATAATACACTTTCCCATTCTCCGATTTGTATTCCTTCCAAGGACATTGTGACAACAACAATTCGCTGGGTGTTTTTAGTTCGTCCGGTTTTTCCCACAACGACTGTTTCGTGACGCTGTTATAGTAATACGTTCTACCGTCCGGAGCTTTGTGCTCGCTCCAGTCGCTCTTCTTTTCGACAGCGGACACGGACATCACCGTTGTGGTCTCGCTGTTGATGGGAGACGGAGGAGGAATTCCCGGTGCTGTTATCTGCGGCGACGCTGTGACAATGAAACGAAGTGATTTATATTTGATCCGGGAGTGCGCAGAACTACGTGTGAATTATTTAGAAAAAAAACAGATACTCACTACCTACTACTCCAGCCTCTGGAGGAGGTGCTGCAGTGATGGGGAAAGTGAAGCCAGGCGGAGGTATAGAGAACTGAGGCGGCATTATACCTGGAGGACCCGGCGGTAAACTCGGAGGAGGAATAAAGGGCGCGGTGGGCATGATGGGCGGCACAAAACTAGATGTGATATTTGGCGTTGCCGGTGGAAATCCCGTCACAGCGGCAGGTGGCGGAATACCATCGTTCGAAGCCTATAATAATATTTTTTAAAACACGTCGGTCAGAATCTTTTTACAAGCGTCTGAACATAAATCGCGCGTTGTTTATTTTATCACGGCCGCGTCTTATCGTTTATTTTACCTCAAAGTGCTCGAGGAAGAAAAAAGACCCACGAGTAACACCGTCAACTTGGGTTGGTGCCGTACAAGCTGGAAGATAGGAAATTCGAATACAACAGATTGTTGCCAGCTATTATTAAGACGATAAAACGGGTTTTCTATCTTCCAACTTTTACGGCACCGGCTCTCGAGTTAAGTTCCGGCTATCTGTAAACCCAACCTTCAATTGTACCGAGAATTCACATGATCGTTCACACTCGTTACCAATTCGCAATTGTCGTATTTTACTGAAGGATTATGCTGAGTAGTCAATTTTCTCCAAGTTTAAATAAACGTCGTGATTCACAGACTCAATCTCTTTACATCTCGAGATTGTACCAGAGTGCATTGACGCTTGTAACATTTGATCTACTTGCCATTTGTACGAAGACTTCGTTAAGTGAGATTCCAGAATTTCACCTTGTTCGCACGGAATCAGAATTACATCGCGTAAACAACACTTTGATTCACTTCGAGTCACATAACCTTAAACACTTCTTGCTCACATCGTCGGCTCGCACGTAAACACTCGACTCGACGAATGTGTTTTTCTTAAGGCCTAATCACACTAGCAATTGACGATTGGATTGCGATTGTGATTTGGCGACTTACGATTACTTTTTAACCAATCAGAGCAAAGCAGGCAGCGTTTGAGATTTGTGACTGGATTAAGGCCTAATCACACTAGCAATTGCGATTGTGATTGGCGATTTACGATTACTTTTTAACCAATCAGAGCAAAGCAGGCAGCGTTTGAAATTTGTGACTGCCGTGAGATT
>QVNV01025048.1:0-15556 GCA_014825455.1 Pseudomyrmex pallidus | reverse complement strand
TATATATATATATATATATATATAAAATATATTTCGGCATAACATCCTGCAAAAATGGCTCTTACGACCTATTCAAATTTCTTAGTTTAATTAATTTCATTAAAATAATCGGTAACCGACTGTTTTTTTTTGTTTTTAAAAAATGAAGATTTGTTCAGACAATATTAAAAATTGGAATTTATGGCAGGACTTTCGTCTCGTGATAGAACTACCTTAATTGCACGTTTTAAATCGTCCGTTGATGATTAAATTGTCAGACGTGCGAGCCGAAGTGCACGATCATATTCGTTTCTTGTAGTTATTTTGAAAATATATTAATGTGTTTGAGGAAAGAATTCGGTCATTCATGAATCTCGTTTAAACGAACGGTAATATCCGAGTGCGCTGGAAAAATCGTGAAACCGAATATCGAGAATTTAGCCGAGAGAAGGCGTAAGAAGTATGATACGTTACCCTATTTTGGACTAGTTTTTAGTTTATTTATTTTTTACTTCTCAACTTTTTTCCTTGTACACAAAGGACCGCTTTTCCAAAATTTACGCAATCTCATAGAACTACTTTTCGCGATGTAAAGTACGTATCTTGAACAATTTTTGTAAGTTTAAAAAACTCCAACTCTCTATTTTTTGTGATCAATGTTATGTTTAACACATTATATTCTTTAAACTGAATAGATTTATGTTACACAAGCTCGTACTTCGTACTGTTAAAAAAAAAAAACTAATATTTATTCATTTAACGTATTCGTATATATTTAACTGTAACAAAACCCAAAGTCAAATGGCTGATCTTATTACGATTTTTACTACTACTACTTTACTCAAATCATCCATCTCTGCACCGCTTATGCGTCTCATGGACTTGCCATAATCGCGTGTTATTCAAGAGATTCCGCGTGAATGGTGTCGCATCGTGCGTCAGAGATCGAGCGGAATATGAGAAAACGAGTATGCAAATGCTGAAAATATGTTAATGTAAAGCCATCCGCCTCCGTGAGGAATATACATGACAATACTTGCGACTGCGGCGAGAAAATTTTACGTTATTCCGTATTCCACTTTTAACCCGCTCTGAAAATCTTCCCCTAGCTCGTTCGATCTGAAGCCGCGACCAAGAGCGCGTTCTGGATTAAAAGCGAGAAATCAGAGCAGAATAGTTTATCTTGCATCTTTGCTTTGCTAAGCGTACCTTCTTTTTAGACAAGCGGCATTAGATCTGCATAGTTCGGTCCGCGAATCGGAGAGCTTAAGATAATGTATTTTCTCTCTGAAAAATTTCTCTCTTGAGATTACACACGTAAGTACGCACGCTCCGATCGTTTCATCATTATACGACGTATTTCTTCAAATTTCAATCTCAAGCGTGCAAAAACAATAACTTTCATCACTCGTATATTGATTGAAATGAAGTAAAAAAATATTACTGCGATGTAATAATCTCTCGTCATTTTTTTTTTTTTTTTTATTATTGTTTATCAGAAGTTGCAATTGGTAAGTTAGAAAGTAAGCGGAAAAAAAAGATGCGTACCACTAAAGCAAGTCTTGTTTCGAAAGAGTCTCGGAGACATACAGAAGCGGCTCGTGTAGTCGCAAACTCGCGGTAATCAAGCGAGATATTCATCACCATGACACGGTGCAATAGATGAAATTTCTATGGTTAGAAGAGGGTGGCGCGCAACGAAGAGAGAGGGAATTGCGGCAAGAGCAAGTTTTGCCGGTTCTGCGCCAGTCCAGAGAGAGAGAGAGAGAGAGAGAGAGAGAGAGAGAGAGAGAGAGAATGAGGTAGAGAGGAAATCCCTTGTTTAAACAAAGGCACTTTGTACGTCCCGGACGTACGTCGCTCCGTTTTCCGCGAACAAATGCGACTACTCTTTGGATACTTTAATCCGGGGGATTGGCCGTAATTTATATCGTTCGTCCGACTACGCCCAGTCGTTCCTCTCCCCTTCGCGGCTCGCGTCTCCGCCAAACTCTTTCCTTCTTTTAGATACGCCGACCGGATAGTCTATTTGTAAACGAACGTTATCCTCGTGCCGGGATTGCACAGCAGCGCATCCACTCTTGCACCTCGCGTGCGAGCGCCGTTTGTCTAGCGGCGCGAAAATGCACGGCGACGATCGTAAAACAATCAAGCCGCTTATTGAACACGAAGACGCGAACCCGCACGACTGCGAGTTACGCCGCTGCTGCAGCGCCGGCCATTATTCAACGTCGCTTTTAATTGCGACGTCGCGGTTCACCAATAAGAAGCTGCCCTGTTAAAAGGACGTTTTGCTAAAGTCTTCACGCGCGCGCTCGCGGCGCCGCTGTGATTTATTCGATTCTCTCTATGACACACATCGATACGAAAAAGCATTTAACGTCTTTCTCTATAAGTTTCTTGATTTATTGTTTAGAGTTTAAGTCGTTGTTGCGGAAGTAAATTCGTGAGCCGAAGAAACATTTGCAGCAGTTGTTTTCGGAATTTATTTTGCCAATTTGATACTGTTTTTTGCACTAAAAAGAAAAACAATTGTTCAGAAGAAAGTTGTAGAAAAGTGAACAGCAAGTTTTTGTTACATATGGAACTGCTAAACTAAAACTAACTAAAACTAAATTAAGAAAGCAATAAAAAAGATGCAAAAATTGTAACAACTCTCAGTTATTTTCAATATTGCAAGAGTTGTCGAAATTTCTTCTACATCAATTGTTTTCGTGAGACCTCTTCCCGCTTTGATCAGTGGGAAATGAATCTTGTCGTAATCCTGAGTCCTCGGTCGATAGCGCGTCACACGGAGTGCGGTTAGCATCTTGGCGAAGGATAACGTGTCACGTTGCCTCGTCGTCGTTTCAAGCGTGTGTGGCACGTTATCAACCGAGCCACCTCAAATTCTACACGTGCGCGAGGCGACGTGAATGCCTTAATTAGGGATTCCTTAACCGAGTATCGTGCAAGCATGACGAAGGCGAGTATAAGACGAAAATGTGCAATCCACATTTTTTTTCGCACGAAGATGTTATCACAAATCAATATTGAATAAACGATAATAATTATAGTGGATGCGTAATAAACTTATTCAACAATTATTAAAATTAATTACTTTGAAGATGAGAGGAATATGTTGAATAACCGTACACCGGTAACTAATAAGTAAATTAAACTCAGCGCTGCAATTAAAGAGAACAATTGAGAGAAAAGTCGTATTTTATATCGTCCCAAATCTCCATGTCCGAACAGCAACAAATTTACGTTGATAGATCGCGATTTCGAACACCGCGTCGAGACAAGCGAGAGATATAACTACTTGCCATAGTTCCTTCTTGGGAAGATAGTTGGGTATTATATCGGCGTGGTAGAGCAAGAGAAGGACAAGAGAGGGTGGGAAGCGAACACGCCTCCGTTCACGGAATCCGATATCTGCCAAAGGGATGCCGACGGCCTTAATTCGAAACCACCGCCTTAACCGCCGCACGACCCTTCGCGGATTTACCGCAAGACCCCCGACCGGAATGGAATAGTTGTGCGTGCGCCCCGGATATATATATACGGACGATAGAGTACAGGTAATAGCAGACGAGGGCATCAAATTGTGAGAGGGAGAATGTATACGGATCGGGCACGTGAATAGCGACATTCGAGCCATCCCCGTCCTGACTCTGGCCTTTACCACCTACGTTGATGGTGGTTGCTGCCGCTGCTGGTTCGCTTGTTGGCTGAAAGGGGAGAGGAGCACCGGAAACTTGGCCCTCTTGTGCGGTCGGACGCCGGACCTTTAGCCCAAGTATTAACGTACTAACCGGGTAATGAACTTAGCCCGATGCCCCGTCAACTTACGTACCGCACATACCGTAGCTGCGTAGGGACGATAGAGAAGTGGAATACACAGTTAACTTGAATGACCGACCTGCCCGGCCAAGTCAACTGGGCTTGGCCTCCGTCCGTTAACGTCGGATTGTGTTACCGGTCCGCAGATATAATCGTCCTTGTTAGTTCCTTATTACATGCCGCTTTCTATCAGGATATGTATCTTAGAAATAAACTATAATACATAAATCAGTGGGAATTTACTCTGCGATACATTATATATTTGTTACATCCCGAAATGACAGCTAAAATAACATACACACACACACGTGAAAAGTTATTGAAATAATTACATATGCATAGATCCTGGCAATATTTACAACATGTGTGTGTAGTTTTATACGAACGATTGCTAGACATGTTAAAATATCTTCTGAAAGAAAATCAGGATTTATGTATTTAATATTGTTCGAACGTGACATTACCATCGATCTCGCTCTGTCGCGATAATGTCGTAAATCATCGACGCGCCACAAAGCGCCTAATTAGCAGCAGCGAGACAATTGAGCCAAGGATCGTCTGTTGTATGTGCGCTCAGAAAATGTATGGCGCACTATACTATATTGAACTCTTTACGTAGAATTGCGGCGTTTCTTGGCGCTTTCGTTTGATTAAACAAGGACACCGCTCGACGAGAATCGCAAACCTCTTCGTCCAGCAAAATCCAATTGATTTTACCTTGTTGTAAAAAAAACCTTCTTCGTGAAATTACTTTCGAGATTGAAATTTGGGTTTGTTCGCGGGAACAAATACAAAAGTTTAACATACGATCGAAAATAACTGGCACTGCGCGAAACAAATATAATATTCTTATCGGAGTCGTGTCTCGATTTACTTACGTTATCTCGATCTATTTTAGATATAGTGCAAACGATATAGAGAAAAATATTAACGTTGTAAAAACAAAGTAGCGCACATTTTTATTAAACTTCAAGATTCATATTACGGTTTTTTTTATTGTTGAAAGAAAACTTACGATTTACGTGAGATAAATAAAGGATGACTCCGGTATAGCCGCATTTATCAAAAATTTAATTTATCAAATAGTATTTGCAATGTTAAAGACGTCATATTAATAGAAATTTTATCTTTTGTTATAAAGAAAATTACGAATAAAAAATCTTTATTTTTTATATCTTACAAAAACTGAAAAAATTCTTGTCTTTTTTTAATATATCTCACCTGGAGTTATATAGCCATGTATGGATGGGGAATACGATTCATATAAAAATTCTAAACACTTTCTTTCTTCGAATAACATCTTTGGGTACTTACTTATGTAAAATACATTAAAATTACGTATTATTATTTAAATAATATTATTAATAATAGGCAAGAGTGCAAAAATGTAAGAAGAATGCTGAAAGTAACTTACTAGATAAAAAATTAGATTTTTTTTTTTTCACTGCGCAGACGCAAGTGCTGTAGTACAGAGAGAGCACATATTTCACACGATATAATTACCATATATCTCAAACTGGATATATAAAACACCTGGCTGAATAAGGACTACAAAAGCTACGTGCTTGTTAATTTGCTACATTCCCCATTCTTTATTACTCTTCTACACTTATATACCGCAAAATAACCGCAAAACGTTTTATAAATCTTATTGTCTTTTAAATCTCTATAGTCATCATTTCACGTATCCGTAAAATATAGTTGCACTACTTATCACGCTGACGAATCGACTAAACTGGGATGTCAAATCGACAATGAGATAAATATGTACATAAAAGGGAAGCAGATATATTCTGCAGATTTTGATGACCGTGATTATAACATATATCAAAATCATAGCCTTGAGTGACTTTCGAAAGATTTTAGATGATGGTCACTGTTCATTAAAAAGTTATTAACAAAAAATAATATATAAATAAAATAAAATTTCTGTCATACATAGAACGTAATTGCAAAGTAATTGGACACGCAAACCCATGTGGAACCAGTACAATCAAAGACTTCGATTTGCTCCTAAGCAGAGAGAAGAAGGGTCAACTCTCTCTTCGCGCGCGCGCGCGCGTGGTAAGTCGAAAATCCATGTGTATTGCGTTCAATTTGAAAAGAGAAACCAAAAAGATGAAAACTCGTCCGTTTCGCGCACCTCTATAAGAAAGTTTCCCCACTCCACAGCAATTGGCTGTCAGCAAGTGTCCCGCCAATCTCACACGCAACATTATATTCCTACTTTGCCCGCTTTTCTTTCCCTATGCGCAGTAAAATTCTCTTGTCAAATTGAACACAGTATAGAACAAGCAGTAAAGTACAATCATAGATATTGTTTCACCCCTAAGCGGAGAGAGATGTGGACTAGCCCTTGCTTCGCGTGGAAAGTCGAAAACCCATGTGAAGCAATTATATACTTTGCTTTGTTTTGTGAGGGAAGGAGGTAAAGTAGGAAAGGTGGAAGATCTCCTTTCATCCAGAAATATGTCACACCTGATTTCATCATTTATACTGATAAATGACGTGATATTTTGTGTAATGAAAATTATACACATTTCACAGTATGCCATGCGAATAATTTTGTAGATCCCCAAATTGGCTTTCATACGCAAAACATAGAAAAATCATGGAAATGCGGTCAAATATTTCACGGTACGCAAGATTATCATTACGGTATAAATGATGGGACCTGGTGTGACATATCTGGATGAAACAAGATCTACTCTACCCTTTTCCTTCTGCTTACGGGGCGAAGCGAAGTCTATAATTGTTCTGTTCTCCACATAGATTTTCGACTTTTTACGCAAAGCGAGAGCCAACCCACACTTCTCCCTGCTTAGAGACGAAACGAGATCTATGATTCCACGCATGGGTTTGCGTGTTTTATTACTTTGCAATTACGTTCTATGTATGACAGAAATTTAATTTTATTGATATATCATTTTTTGTAATAACTTTTTAATAAACAGACCATCACCTAAAACCTTTTGAAAGTCACTCAGGACTATGACCTTGATATCATGTGTCAAAATCAAGGTCATCAGAAACTGCTCCCTTTTTATATATGTTTTCCAAAGAATTTCACCTTTAGCGGGATTTGCGCTAGAAAAACTGAATATTATATATATATATATATATTATTTTACGATTTTAATATTTCTGTGAATGTAAGAAACATCACGGCAAACTTTGTTATCGATAATATGCGACAAAATAGACGCGTCTTCTGATCTCTCCGTGAACTGTAAGGTTCTCCCGGCTTCGTTAATAAACGTGTACAAAGTTTGCCGGCCATGGCTCATGACGCTATTAGAGAATTCGTCGTCTGTCGTGCGCCCGGCCGCGTTTGCTCGCATAACCTTTCCGGCGGCTCGATAACAACTCTTGCTTTCAATCTAACTGAGATGCCACCGAGATGCCACCGAGAAAATTATTGGTTGTTGCGTACGATATTATTCTGTTCACAAATAAATCCCGAACGTGTCGCGCACAAGTCAGGTTCTCGCAACGTTTCCACGAGAGAATCAGCGATAAATTCGACACGATTCGTCCGTCGTTGGATAACTGGCAGCCCGAAAGTTACGAAAGTTCATTACTCGTAGAGAATATTTGGCAAACCGATTTGGCAAATTTTTTAAATCCATCTCTCGTTAAGACGGTGAAAAAACATGCGTATGAATGATGCGAGCAAACCTTCTTTCGTCTGACTTGTACGGCTGTTTTTTACTTCGCGAATAATTCAGTGGAAGAAGTCAACGCATGGTCGGACGCGTTCAACATTTACGCGAAAGATCGTCCCAAGATATTAAGAATTGATACGAGAATATTTTTAAACGGTGCTAGAGTTTTGAAAAAGATAATGTTATTAATCTCAAACAATTAAATAATTTTTTTTACATAATTGTTATAAAAGCAGAAAAAAGCAGAAATAAAACTGTCGCATCGTACAATCGGTAAGAAAGTAACAAACTCGGCGACACAGATCGTGGAGAATAATAAACTAAGCTACTTGAGATAGTATCGCGTAAAGAATACACGACGCAAGGAAACAATGCTCGTACTGTCCACCGCGTTAAAACCATGACCGCAAAATGTTTTTAGAGGTCGCGCGCGAACACAATGTTGTACTAATTTCAGCACCAATTAAGATAAAAAAGAATTTATCGCTTTAGTGTTAACTTTATACCAAAAGTATAACAAACAAAATAACATTTATTTTGGATTCTCCTCTCTACGATTTTATCGCAAAATTTCATTACACACATTATATTACATTACTTTATCGCTTTTATCCTATTGTTTTACTCAACTCCTCTTATCGTTATGGTTTTAACACGCAAATTGGCAAACTCAGCCGCATACATCACCTGCACTTAAAGAGTTAAATCAACGCGCATCAAACATAGTCGCCCTTCGTCCCGAAGGATGAAACTCGCCGTACCCGATCGATCGCGCGCGTGTTACGCCCCAATGCGTACGCACGAAAAATATCCATACAACGTTGACGAATGACGTAACGGCTTGTTACGCATTGGTGCATTGATCTGATGCACTGTATACATGGAATCGCGTATATGCTATCGCAAGTCAATCGAATGTGTTCTCTTCACGCTGTCTATTCTATAAAAAATAACATCGTTGTATCGCTTAGCGAAAAAGTTTTTAATCAACATCTCCGTTACACTTAAATGTATTTAAAAAATTTGACGAAACAAAGACCACAAGAAAAGAACTTGATAAGTCCATTTTGTTTTTTCGATTTTCTGTTTTTTTGATATCATTTGATAGTTAAAATAAAGTATTTTAATTGTCTACAGCAAGAAGGAAAAATTCTTGATAAATTTCGATATATATATATATATATGAGCATTTTTATAAAACGCGTAAAA
Organism: Pseudomyrmex pallidus; assembly: GCA_014825455.1. NCBI lineage: Eukaryota > Metazoa > Arthropoda > Insecta > Hymenoptera > Formicidae > Pseudomyrmex > Pseudomyrmex pallidus. The sequence continues at coordinate 6,878 of QVNV01025048.1, read as the reverse complement.
AGAAATAACTTGACGTTTCGAACTTCAAAATCGCTTTCCTCTAAAATTACAAAAATATGACTTATCAAGTTCTTTTCCTGGAATTTTAAATTGAAAATATTTAATGTAATAATATTTTATTACAATGTATTTGCGTAATGTATTTCTTTAATTAGAAAGTTATATTTGATAATAGAGAGAAATATTCAATTAAACACAAAAAAGAAAAAAAATAAAATAAAATAATTAAATTACATTGTATTAGAAAAATATTAATATATCTATTATAAAGTAATCAACGTGTGTGTTTGACAATTAATATGTTAAGTGTATTATTGCGAAATTATATTTTGTGTTATTTTGCGCGCGCGCATGCACACACACATCTGTTTAAATGACCCAGTTAATTATGCCAGTTAACCTTTTTTAATTTTCGCAGATGCGTCATACAAATAGCAACTTGCAAAATATTCCGGATAAAATGACATATTTTGATACCGGATTGACTCGAACCCGTGAGTATATTGTAGACTTGATTCTATCTCCGTATGTTTGATGTCGGTTCGCGTAGCTCGCGGAAAAACTACGCGAAGCTGAGCGTAACGACTGATGCATATTTATTAGGGTTCACCTGCTAGCGCGACCGTGTTTTAACCTTTGTAACCGCTTTTTATATGCTTCTGCAGCAAGCAAGAAGAGACGATGGGAAATGCGGAGAGAGAGAGAGGTGTCCATTTCATGCGCGCGGTTGTAGTCGCGCGTCGATCGACATCGCTAAATCCGCGTACAAGTCGATCGCCGTGATATCCAATGGCCGACTTAAATCACCCGGGCGAAGCGCCGGATACTTTCTCGTAAAAACGCGAAATAAATGTCTATATGGCACGTTATGGTCCTGCGATCGGTCGTCGCGAAATCAAGACTTACTGAACTGCGAATGTACACGCTGTTCGCGATACGTAAATAACGATTTAAACATCGGATATGCACTATCAACATTCGTTATAAAGCTTCCATGTTTCATTTTTTTTTTATTTTTTTATAAAAACCAGTGTTAATGTAAGTAAAGCAAAATATAAATATGACAAATGCGTTTATAAATCATCTTTTATACTATATTATCATTATATTATTATTATTTTAGGTAAGTACAAAAAAGAGTAAAAAAAATTAAAAAATTATCATATCTTAATTATTTCCAAAACTTACAAAGATGATTTTGTTATTATTGTTTAGAGATATATTTATTGTTTTAGACAAAAAATTATGTTGTAAACATGAAGTTGACTTTATCTATCTATCTAATTGTTATACTACGTGCAAAGAGAGACGCGAAATTATCAAGACGCTCGTGATAAATGTTAACGACATTAACAGCAGTAGGTTTGTTCAACTAAGTTGTAAGTCTCAAACGTAAAGCAAAAACGTAGGAAGAAATAAATGGCGCATCTAAGTAGAACGGAATCACGTTAAAATGCGCGTACAAAAAAATAGGTATTCGAGGTGGCAGATCGCAGCTTGCAGCGTGCTCTTTGCACTCGGTCCTATTTAATTATGTTTCACTTGAGTATAGCGAGCGAGTCCGCGCCATTGCCAGTACTTTGCGGTAACGATGCGCACGTGCATAGCACGTACTTAATTGCGTTCGCAACTGTCCCAACCTTTCGTCGCGTCGAGAACGTCTCGGCGATGACAAGACTAGATGAGACCCGGCACATTCCTCATTTATGCGCCGTAATATTTATTTGCAAAATCGAGTGCACCTCGTTTCCCACTCCACATTAACTGTAGCGATGCGGTACATTATACCACCCTACTTTAATTTTACAATAATGATAACGCCGCAATAATTTATAGTATTATTAATTTGGAGCAATCAATATGCAATGGAAATTCGCATGGAAAATCGTTATAAATTTTTCGCCACGTTAACATCAACGTACACGTGTGTTTGAATTGTGTTAAAAATCAATAATTAAAAAACCATTATTTATTTATATTGTATAGATGGATTTTTCGCAAAAAAAGATATACCTAACAGTGATCAAATTAATTAATTATAGTTATAACAATAGTGAGTATTGCTTGAGAAAGTAAATTTTATAATTCTATAAACACCGAATTTTTGGATTGCTTTTTTTCGCGCATTTGTTAAGTAGTTATCGCGTAGAATCGATTTTTCGCCAACTCTTCTAAATTTGAACCACGTATTAAGCAAAATAATTGCAATTATAAGTGACAAATTTTATATGTGTCATATGCGTAAACTTATTGAAAAAAGGCACTCTAGCTGTCAAACTATATTTTTGCGACAGTGATAAAAAAAAAAACTAGAATGTGGTAGATTACCATTATACAAATATTATAAAAAAAGTTTAGAATTATTGACCGTCTAGTTGTAGAAATAAAGCCGCGAAAAGATTGTAATATTTCTAGACAAGGCATAGTTAGGCAAGTAACAGCAACAACAATGTCGCCTTTCGCGTACAACGTACTTAGATCTTGAGAGACCGCTTTTTTGCGATTTTTTTCTCTTCTGTCATACTTAAAATTGTTTTTAAGCGTTTTTTTTAGTATTGAAATTGAGAAGTCATGTGAATAGTTTCCTTTGACAGCTAAAAACAAATTGACAAACTTGGTCAGACGCGCGCGATGTTGTCAGATTGCCGTTGGATGTAAAGCGTGGACAATCGTTACTAATTAAAAGTTTACCACATTAAGAAAAAGAAGTGAAATTGTTTAAAGATCATAATAAAACTACTTATTTATTTCTACATTAATGACGCATTAATAAAATAGAGTCTGAAATATTCTAATGACGATGTGAATCGAATTCTGAGAATACTTTTCTGTAGCGTAAAATTTAACTTTTGAATAAAACTATCGCGCGATAACTACTTAATTGATAATATTTGTAGAATATCTAGCACGTACTAATTGTCTGTATATATATATGTATATATATATATATAATTTATATACAGACGCATTGCAAACTTGTAATTGTTTTACTGAACCAGGCTTCCGTAATTGTTTTGTTACTCATATGTGTACAGAGACTGCACACAATGTAACGTGTTAATCGATAGCATTAACAGCGTAATCAATACCCCCTTTACCGTAGGTTATTAATTCCATAGATTACACCTACTTTAACAAGGTCAAAAACACATGATGGATGTCTTATATGCTTATCATCTCTCCTGAGCGGCCGGTAATTCAATTTCCCTGTAACGGTAGTAAATTTAACGTTAGTAACGCAATCGGAAAGTTTACATCGAGCGATATCAAGATCGATTTTCGCGAACGCGAAATTTTAGCTACATTTCTCTTTGTTGCCTTCATTGTTGGACAAATTCAAGGATCGAGGTTAATGACGTAGCGTAGTAAAATCACCCCTACTTACATCGTCAAAGAGCGATCCTCTTTGTAACTCCAGGACAGAATTTGAACGGACGGGAAAAGAATCTCAGAGAAATCTCCAATGTATACAAGAGAAAAGAAAGAGAGAGAGAGAGAGAAAGCGCGCGCGTCACTACGCCCTCGGGCAGAGACCGCGAATCCTGGGATCGATCTTTCCCCCATAGTTGCACGTGACGTCATGACCGACCCACTCTCGTGACACCGACCCAAGCGCCGCTGTACCACATCCCCTGATGGGCGCGGAAGAGTCAGGTACCGCGCAAGGTTGATAGGTAGGACAGCAGAATTACCAGTGAACAACCGCTCGCCAGTGAATGACCACTGGCGTCTACGCGTTGCGACTGTTAGAAGTAAATGTAATTACTTTCCAGCAAAGAGAGACAGGAAGACACAAGACCTGGTTATTAATCACATTACTAGCTATTATGTTATATACACTTGAGAGAAACAAGGGGTCGAATTTATGGAAGCTAATAGATATTCGAACGTCGACGACTGCAGGTTGTTGGTTTATTAACACATACACACTTCTCATGTTTAATCTTCACATATTTTCATATATATATATATATATATATATATAAATGTTCGTATATATATTTCTTCTTTTAATTTAGAAAACAATTCGCACTACATGAATAAAAAAAATACCTTTTAAGTCTGTATTCATTGTCGTGCCTATCTTGAGGAGAAGTGTCACCGACCCCTTCGTCACAATTGGCGTCAATATTTCTTTCCTTTTCTTCCGCGGATTGACTCTTTTACGCAATGTGAACATCAAGATAAAAAAAAGTCTCGGGAATATATATAGATAGCTATCTTTGAGAAATCTCACGAACTTGAGACATCGTTCCCAAAGTTCGATAACAATATACATCAAAGACGAAAGAAATCAAAGAAAATTATGATAAGACGTAATGATTTCACTTGACCAGTTTTCTGAATACAAAAGACTCGCAAATAAAACATTCCAGTCGAGATTCTTACAGTCAACTAATTCATTATATCTCTACATTCTCTTTCTTAGAAATAAAATATATATTCTTGAAAGGATTATAAATCAAAAACTACTACGGTGCTATAAATACCGTACATCTTGAAATGAAAACATAAATCAAATCAAAGAGAGAGATATAAAATTTTTTAAAAAAAGTTACGTAAGTATTTTATGGCTCATCAATGGAACTGTGAAGAAAGAGAGTAAAGCAAGTTTCATAAATAACTTTTACGCGCATTTTTACGTTGCTGCAACTCGTAAATAGCTTTAGCGCAGAGCGCGAATCAAAGTTTCTCGACAGAGAAGAATTACCGCGATACATGCGCAACTTCTCTGAATGTTCCGTCGAAAACTATTTAGAGTATTATTAGTAAAATACGACCATCCACTTCGGAAGGCAGTGGGTAGTGCTTATCTTTTCGAAGTAAGGAAGAGACGTTGGAATATGTCGTGCTCGTTGGGTCGACGGTTATGCGTTTTGAAAATGCAGTCAACCGAGACTTGCAGACGGATATATTCCGTGCTGAACGCTTCTCGCGTGCATCTCGTACGAGCGCGTGGAACATACAAGAAAGATTTCGGAATGCACCCCAGTGGCGCTGAACATCCAATTTTCCACGTTCCTCTATTGCAACCGAAACTTCTCCTCTCTTCGCACGGATAAATTCGCGCGGAAAAAGGCACATGCAACCGCCTGCCAAGTTTCCCGGAGTGACGGCCGGTAATACAGTTTTCACAAGAATAAATCTTTTTTCTGACGGATTATATATACATATATATACATATGTGTGTGTGTGTGTGTGTGTGTGTGTGTGTATAATATTCCGCTCCGACGCGCCGATCCTCTCTCTTTCGTACTTCTCTTATTTTTATATCTCTCTCTCTCTCGTCTTTCCAGCAAGAAAGAGATCCTTCGTAGTTTCAGACCGCGATAGACGTTACTTCATCGCGGAACATCTCGAGCTCAGAACTTGCTCGTGAATATGGCAATTGGACATCCTTCGAGATATTGGGTTGCTGCATATGAAATGCCGCGTTCCGAGAGAGCGTTCAGTATTACGGAACTCTCTTATATATAGTAAACGTCTTCTGATAAGCATGTGTCACGATGAAATGAGATAATCCTTTCGCAAATATACTTCTATTTTTGAGAGACGTCTGATTTGACATATCGCACTGCATTTCTGCGGAAGAGCGTAAAACTCAAAAGATGTGTACAATAATATCTTTGATGTATTAAGTTTTTTTTAGTAAATAATTGAAGTTTAAAAAACTTTGGTTACATGTATATACATATATATTGTATATATATGAGACAATTTTAACATAACTAATTGTAAGTTTAATACAGTAATTGTAAAAAATTCACATTTTATCAAATTTCACGAGCTATACGGATAAGATACATTTGACGTTTATTTAGCCATCAGAAAGAGCCACCGAATAAATTACGCTCACCATCCTCTTCGCACAATCTTGATTCGTGCCTCGCGAGATTAGGCGTGACACACGAAACGTCGTTCGTTCTCGTTACTCTCTCGTGCGCGGCGGCAATTCTCGTCCGCAAGAAGTTTCCCTGGGAGATCACTAACTTTCGGGTCTTATCGTGATAAGTGTCGCGAACAATGTCGCGCACGTAACCTTCGCCAAGTCATCCCCGAGTCTTCTCCCAACGGCAGACGGTATCTCGCTGCGAAATTGCGTCAACTCGCCGCTCGTAGACTCTCCATTTCCTTCCGCCCCCTCTTTCTCTTTCTCTCTTCTCTCTCTCTCTCTCTCTAGTCTCACCAATAAGGGCGGCACCGGAAATAATTTTGTGCACCGGCAGAACGGAATGTTAATTCGATTCACGTCCCACTGACCGTGCTCAACGGACTCGTGACCGCAACTGCGCGCAACATTACGTGCCCGATATACAAGTCGTTTTCCGCCGAGTTTCCAAGTGTCGTCTGAGTTTAGTTCGTCTCTCGCCTACTTCCTTTCTCTTTCTCTCTCTCTCTCTCTCTTCCTTTTTCTCTCTCAATTACCCATCTTTAGGTGTTACATATATATTAAAAAAATGGTGTTTTGCGAAATCAAATAAACACTGCGCTAAGAATAAAAAGCGTAACTCTTGAGCAATTTCGCGTGAGAGAATAATTGTTTCTTTCTTACCCACTCACGTAATAAATCAAACGACGGAGACATTTGTTTGCTCGCGATGAAATTTATAACGATTATATTACATATGTCATATACTATATATGTATATATTATATTATATATATAAAAAATGTGCGTGGTAGCTATTATTTTAACCCTTATTGGGGTCCATGGGACCCCAGCATAACTTTGAGCGTATTTTTAAGTGAGTAAAACTCCAAATTTTACGATTTTTTTTGACATATTACAATAACAAATTCAGATTTCAAAAATAAGATTCTTGATTCAGCATCCTCTGGAGAGTATCTATGATTTTTTTCAAGATGAAAAACTGAAT
>QVNV01025047.1:0-21087 GCA_014825455.1 Pseudomyrmex pallidus | reverse complement strand
TGTTATTACTCTGATCTACCCTTATCTGGACTACTGCTGCTGTGCTCTTACGAATGTCACTGCGGAGCAGAGTCTCCGTCTTCACAGAGAAATTAATGCTAGCGTCAGATTCATATTGGATATTCGAAAAGATCAACACATCTCGCCGCACTATAAAACATTGCGATGGCTCAATGTAAATGATCGTAGAAGATATTTCGTGGGATGTCTACTGCACATAATACTTACAACGCAACAACCGTACTCTATATTTGCTAATCTACATCGACGTGGAGCATCTGTGAGGAGTGCGAGAACATCTGATGATGATCTTGTGTTACCCTTATGTCGTACGGAGATTTTCAGGCAGTCTTTCATATGTACAGCTATACGTATTTGGAATAATATTCCTTTGAATATTAGAAACTTACAAACACATGGCTTGTTTAAATCCTTGTTCTATGGATACTTGCTAGACAATACCTAAATATTTGAATATTTGAGTGTGTTGCTCATCTGATTTTGTAATTTGTTATTACCTCTATTTCTTTCTTATTTCTTATTTCTTATTTCTACTGTTATTCTTTTTTTTTTGTTATTATTTTATTCATTATTATTGTACTCACATATATACGATTACTTTGCTATGTTTTACATATTTTTATCTGTATCTTATACTATTTCAATTTGCGCTTTAGGGGTCTCTCTCTCTCTCTCTCTCTCTCTCTCTCTCTCTCTCTCTCTCTCTCTCTCTCTCTTTCTTTCTCTCTCTCCGCCGCCCCCAACCTTTCCGTTATCACATTCTCGTATTCCTCCTCCTTTGCCTTCCTCCGCGCACTATAGAAAAGCGACACAACTCGTTTTGAACGATCAGCGCGGTTAGACATTATTATTTGACGTGAAATTTGTTATGTACATACATAATTGTTTCATTTACACTATCATAACTCTTGTGCTTTTCCAAAGAAGCTAAGAATATCAGTCAAGTTCGATCCGAACGAAATACAAAAACTTATCAAAGCTCTCACTCTCAATGATTGATGTCGGAGAGTTTGCCGGGGAAAATTCGCCTTAATTTTCTCGCCACGCTCGTATGTAATACATAACTCGTTCCGTACGCGCAACAAATACGTGGCAACCCGCGGGGCTCAATTTCTACAGCAGTTATTTCAGTATCGCTTTTACATACCACGATATGCGCGCGCGCGGTACATGGATTCGCAGAATCCATTCCGCGGATGCCGGCGAATTTATTTGTAGCGATGAAACAAAAAAAGCAATATCGAAAAAACATATTTTTGCAGGGAATGCAATCCGCGATCGGGTTTGCAGAAAAAATCCACCGCGGTAATGGCGAGCTCCGTTAAACCGTCAATGATAACCCCGGCCTGTCCGTGAATTGAATAAAAATACAATATAAACCTCGATGTATTTATCGTTCCTCCTTACAAGTGCTTTTAGAAAATTCTTGTGTGGACGTAATTGTTTCTAGAACGATTGTTTTTCTACACTATAATTCGAACAACGTAATTTGTACATTCAAAAACAAAAAAAAAGGAAAACCATTCTCTGAAACTTCAAATAATTTAGAAGTCGTCGAATAAAAGTACACGAGATCTAAAGTTTTTGCCAATAGTATATAGTCCGACTAACTTAATAGTCAACAGGAAACTGGACGCTCTGATAATTACGCTCGACACATCCAACGGCTTTATCGGTCAGGCAGAGAGGGTGGTAGGACACGGCCATGGATGGATCCTGCGGTCCATTCACAGCATCCGCGTTGACGCTTTGATCATTTGTTTCATGGCGGGCGATGAAAGCGGCCGGTGAAGGCGATGACAGCTAATGGCGCCGTGAGGGGTGTGCGGTGGTGTTTTCACGGCAGCGGCGGCGGCGGCGGTTCGAATCGTTCGAATTCGCTCCGGTCGCGTCTCCCTCTTTCTCGCGCACTCTCTCGTTAAAACGAGCCACGACTTTAAATGACATTTCCCTCGGAGCGACAAAAACGGCCCAAGTGTCGAGGTGAAGCGTTGACACGTCGATATAAGCCGGGGCTTATAACGCGGCCCGGGAATGGCGCTCGAATAAATTACGGGGGCCAGAAGAACCGACAGAATTTTCCGCATCGACGCAGATATTCGCGCGATAATAGGCACAGATGATGTAGTCGAATTTCAGAAAAAGCAAATTTGATATCTCACTTATCACCTGTTATACTGAACTCTCTGAGAGTTTTTGTATTACAAAGATCTGATGATCTGTAAAAAAGATTGAGACACATTTGCAAGAAACTTATTTGCAAACAATTGTGGCCGCACAATTAAATTGCAATTTTACCATTTTTGTTAAGATGATGACAAATAAGTTTCAACGCAGATTTATGCACTTGCGAGCGCCACGTGTACCGCAACTTCCGAAAGTAAGCTTATATTTGGCAAAAGCGCGCGAGCGGGCATAGAAAGAGAGAGAGAGAATCGTAGAATCAAATATCCGCCGTACTTTCACGGTACGCTTCCCTAATTTGTATTGCGTATGGCAGCGATGCCGAGATATTAGGGGCAGTTATCGCAACGTATTGCTCCTAATCGTTCTCCACCCCGAAGGGTACGGCGGCCGCGAGCGGAGGGTGAAAGCGACCAACGAAGACGGAAAATCGGGAAAGAAGGATGGTTGAGAGAACGAGAGACAGAAGGAAAGTTATACCAAGGGAATATATACGCGGAAGAGAGGAAAAGAGAGAGAAAGTCGCACGCGGGGGGGGGGGAGCAACAAAGGGGGAAGGAAGAAAGAGAAAGATCGGAAGAGAGCGAACGGGGACACGAGAAAGACAGAGAAAGAGAGGAAAGGGAAAGAGAACGATCAGGGAACACAGCGTGCACTGGTGCTTTTGACAGGCCGATGAATTGAATAATCGCAAGTCGAGTCGAGTCGAGGGGGTCTGCCAAATCTCAGTCCCCAATACGTCGGTATATAGATGTAGATGCCCTCGTATCCGGCTCGAATGTGTGTACGTACACACGTTCGTGTGCGCGCGCGTAAAAAGTATATATATAATAATACATGTACAGACGATGTATAAATATACGTGAAGAAGGTTTTTACATCGAGCTCTTTCGTTCGCGGATTATCAGCTTTGTGGAAATGAGCACGTCTGCGATTTTATCACCAAAACGCTCGAACGTTTCTCGCGTATTGTTCGATTCGATTTTATCCAATAGAATCTTATTTTTTTTTTTAATAAAAGTGTGTTGCGAATCAAGTGGAGTCAGTAGAGAAATTACTATCGCACGTATTATTTCTTCTTACTAAGTAAAAATATGTTGTAGAAAAATTGTTTGTTGTAGAAAAACATTTTTTTAAACAAATTCTCTAAATACAATAAAAATTATTTAACGAAGGTGAAAAAAAAACTTGTTTTACTTCAAAAATAATATTCCGTTTCATTGAGTGCCGTCAGATTTATCGAAACTTAAAGGTCGGGGAGGATCGGAATGTAATTGGTCGAAACAAGTTCAATGCATACATTGGCCTCCCCCTCCGATATTAGATGCGAGACGCATAACGAGAATCGGATTCGCCCCAGCCCGCCCTAGCGTGCACGTTCGTGACACCTACGCGATGCATTTGATGTTCGAAGGCAAACACGAACAACCCGAATGCCCGTAATATATTAATTCGAGTGGCGCAACGCGGCAAATCCGGAGAGAATTACGCGCTTCGACAGTTCGTAAGCCTCGAGCGGCGCCTGGCGCGCACGTGGCCTTTCCACTTCTGCCGCCGCCGCCGCTTCTGTTTTCAACGTATGCCCAACGGGAGATGCCTCGATCCCACAACACACCGGTGCTCGATTTCTTATTGGGTTTGCCTAAAGAGACACGCGACGACGATGAAAAGAAAAACCGTTTGCTCTTTGATGCTGCTTATCTGATTTAGAGAAATCGCGAGATGATATTTTACATCAAATATAAAAGAAATAACAACAAAATATCGTATATCCAAATATCGTTCATTTACGCACACGCAAATGTGGACACGCAATTTTATTGGAATGGCCATTCTGGGGAAAACTTTTTGACTGTCTCAATTTTTCTAAAAGGTTTTGCACGAGAGAGAGAGAGAGAGAGAGAGAGAGAGGATTGACGTAAACATCGGTCGGAGAATTCAATATATAAAATGTCTCGCCTCGGCGGGAAAAATTAATGACATTCGCGCCGGTCCGTGCATTCGATATGAAAAATCGCGTACGTGGCATCGGGCGTGGAGTTACGCCCGTGTACGATCGGAATCGGAGGCGCACAAACACGCGTCCCGGTAGCAGCAGCAGCAGCAGCGGCGTCTCGTGAAAGGCAATACGTTACAAGGCAAGAACCCCAGACCTACGTATAAACCTATACCCCGGCGGTATAGGTTTAGGGTATAACCCGGCTTCTACTATGCGCTCTCTCGGGTAGCCCGGATAGGGTATATATACCCGGAGAATGAGAATAGGCGGAAACCAGTCAGAGATCGCGCACACGGGCAAGTTAGCGAGCTAGAGCGCGAGCTAGCGATCCGAAGCGGAGTCGGAGTCGAGCGTCTGGTGCGTTTGACGTTGATACCGCGATAAGATGAAAGAGCCTCGGAAGCTTATATCCGAACCTATATGACTGTATTGTTGCGCACGTCTAAGCATGCACGTAATGCCGTGCCGATACAACGCTGATACATCTTAGACGTGCCGGCGTTTGCCGCGCACGCTATATCGGAAACGGTGTATTACAGGGGGAAGGCGGAAAGGGGAGGGAGCGAATACAACGTGAAGGGGCCACGATATCGCCGCACAAAGAGAAACGATCGGATCGCAACCAGACGCCGAGCGTAATTAGGGAATAATATCGGAGACCGCGCGCGCTGTGTAGGTATTGCTGCCGGGATTTAGCTGCGGTTTAAATTTCGAAAGGCAAACCGCGATCTCTCGAACAATCGATTCTTGAAATCGGCATTAATGGAATAATCGATGGAAGAAAGACCTCATGTAACATACGAGTAAGAAAACGGGAAATCTATTAATTTGGACAAATAAATTCAAAGTTCTGTCAAACGTCGTGTTTCATCGTCGTATCTTTAATGAAAAAACTCATTTGTGTCTTGAAAATATTTTCAAGAGCCGAAAAGGTGTTTTCGGCAAATTTACCGAAAACGCCCTCGATTCACCTGTTCCCGCGATTGGCCGTTGTTGCTGCATTTCGTTCCTTCGTTTTTCATTCGGCCGAGCGGGCCGAAAAGGGAAAAAGCGGTTCTCTCTCTCTCTCTCTCTCTCTCTCTCTCTCTCTCTCTCTCTCTCTCTCTCTCTCTCTCTCTCTTTACCTGTGAACACGCGTGCGTGAATACACGTGGATGTGCACACCAACGCGGTCCTCTCCTGCGACTGACGAGCAGCCGAACAACAAACGCCGGCAGGAAAACGCGGAACCGCGGCCGACTGCGGCTTGAAAATCAACTCGGACCATTGTCAGGACGCATCCTATTAGTTTTCCATTTATTCGTGACTTAATTTTTTTTTTTTTTTTTTTTTTTTTTGATACGGAACGTACGGATATAAGCAAGACAATTCAATGTACAAACTCACCCGATACGCATTCGACTGGCTTTTTTGATTTTCAATGTTTCGATAAAACTTTCTGTAGTTTACACATTTTAATCGCTCTCCGAAAAACGAGAGTTCCATTTTTTTCAAAATACATTTTAAATCCGCGACTTTGTTAGGTACATCTGCTTTCCGTAACTAAACGAGAAAAGAAGAGAACGCACGTATATTTCGCAGACTTTCATAGCGAAATTCTTCTTATCACACACCGCGATCCTCCGCGATATAGTGCGTCGAAGTGCGTGCTCCACGTCGTACACCGGAGTGCCATCCACGCGCGATTACACGTACATGTGGCATTGATTAGTCGAGCGGAGTGGCCTCTCGAGTGTCTTAAAGGGCCGAGGGACGGAGACGCTTCGGCGGCGGCGCCATGGGAAGGTACCAGGCCGACGATGGTATTATAGTTGCTATCTGTCTTCGCGCATGTATGTCGATCGGCAGTCAGGAACACTCGTCCAGAAATGTCACCCGCACGCCGCGTCTATAAAGGATTTCTATGGATCGGTCGCGTGCCACCGCGCTACATACGTTCGTACGTACGACCTGCCACGACTGTAAGTACGAGAGAGCCGGCGTTTTCGTTCTCTCTTTCCCGACCACGGCAAACACGGCCGATTACATCCCGGAGCAGTTGTAAATCCGCGCCCCCTTCCCGCCCGTGTAATTCCGCGCTCCTATCTCTTTGACAGACACTCGCCGCAACGATTGCCGCGGTCTTTCATCTTTCGACGTTAATTACAAAAGAGGCTTATCGATAGTTTCGTTGTACCTCCTTCGATCCTTGTTGCAGATAAAACACCCGAGGGGTCTCTATCGCGATCTTCTGTGAATAATATTTATAAATATTTCCGAACAAAAATGTGCTACACACAAATCGACAGCTACGAAATTATCAGAGGATAGATTTTTAGAGGACAGATTTCGAGAGAAGACGAGGAAGGAAATTTTTTTTTTAGTGTGATAATTCAACGATTTCCCGACCTGATATAAATCTGCGTGTGATGTCACGTCGTTTATTCACAGCAGGAACGAAATACTTACACAGACGCGACAACCTCTTTCCAGCGCGTTGACGGCGCTTTAATGCTCGAATTATTCGGCTCTTTATTTCTAAATGGTAGTAAAAAGTTTCCGCGACATTAGACATCTTGTCTCTATTCTCCGTTGGTCGGGAGGGTGGCTTACCTGGTCTCAGACAGCAGGTTATGCAAATTTACGAGGACCGATTGCGTTTGCCGCGATGACTCGGTTGTGCAAGTGAGAGAGAGGAAGAGAGAAAGGGAGGAATAAAACGGGAAGAGCTTTTAATTACCGAATTATGCGAAAGTTCGTTTTGTCACGACTGTTTATTGTGCGTCGAAAAAGGCCGCCTTAATCGTTCAATCGAGCGAATCGCGAATAAAGAGAAATCCTGCCTGTCCGCGATCGCGTCTTTCATCGCGAATAATTAATGTAACGTCAGCGTTGTAATTGCTCGTTAATGGGCGCGACGCATCTGCTCCCTTCGATCGCGAGGATGCGCATGTTTAACCCTCTATTTATTGCGTTCCTTCCCCCCACCGAAGGAAGTAACTCGAGAGTAAATGACGACCCAGGAAAAAAATTGGTTAAAAAAGCTACATTCGGAAAGCGGAAAATTATTATTTTTTTATATTTGACACTCTGACGTCGCGCGCTTCAAATATTTAAACTTATAATTATTTATGTCGGCAATATATATAATTTCTTATTTTATTTAATTAAATTTGTTATTTGCGCGCGTGCGGATTTTAAAACCGAGCGCTTGAAAACGCGATTTGACGCCGAGTGAAAATTAAATTAGTCAATGCGAATGTACACTTGGCTGACATGAAAGAAAATTAATTTAAATGCGCCCTTAAAGCATTTAAACTTGTGTTTCTCGCATAGTAGAGAATATATTTTACCTTCACGTTCAGCTTTTGCAGCGTTTTACAGCGAAATCTCTGTGAAATAAAAATTTCCTAATTATCAGCCATTATCGCATTTAATCACTTGACGCATTTGAGGAATAAAACCCGAGTTTTGCCCTGTAAATTGACTTATATATAAATTTATTTTGAATACGTTTCATCTGTTTTATTTATTTCTTCTCTCATTATAACCTCTGCTTTTTTTTCAAAAAACAGTATAAAATTTTCACACACACGTACAATTTACTTCTTGAAAATTATATAAGTATTACGTGCAAAGTTAACGCAAATAAAAATCGAAACAACATGTCATGGAGTTTAATATAAACAACAAAGAGGGCGAGCGGTCGCAGTTGAAGTTTATGTCCCATTTCCTTATACCCCGAGATGAGAGAGAGGCAAAGTCGATCCCTCTCGAGGGTGCGTTCGATCGTCTCTCGGTGTACCGCATGCACGCGCACAGACGCGCGCAAACGGCACGGAATGCACACAGAGACACGTGTATAGCGTAAATGTAGCCTTCGGACCTTCGAAGCGGAGCTATGCTCGTGCAACGCGAGGAGTTGGTTGGTTCCATTTGAGTCAGAGTATCGAGGTGTCAATAGCAGCTGCTATGTTACACACAAGACCCCTGCCTACGGCACCCCCTTGTTGTATTCACTTCACTTCTTCACCCTTATCTACAGCTCGGACTTGGATACTAGAGAGGGATATTCATGTCCAGACAGTAAACGAGCTCGGACGCGCGCTCTCTCGCTCTCCACATAGATCTTTCTAACCCGAACTCGCGCGCGCGAGATATACGTATCTGTCATTATTAACGGAACATGGCCATGATTATAATAGGGCATGATAATGCGATACAAAGCGCGCCGCAGGCGCGTATCCGCATCTGGACGAGAGAATCCAGATAACTCGTGTATTAGCGCGAGAGAGAGAGAAAGAGAAGTAGAGATTTTTAAATAAATACGAAAAGTTCGCGTTTTGAAAAATGTAACACACAAAAGAAAGAGCTGTACGATGGTGGATCCGCAATAAATCCTTTATTGCGTTCGCGGTTTACCTCTATCGTATTCCAGATCTCAAACTTTTTAATGTATTTTTATATTTTTCAAAAGAAGACACGTTTGTGATCAGAACGAACAGACATAACGTTGAAAATGATTAAGGAAATGCAAGGAAATTTATTTTTTTTCTCCTGTAACTAGAGCAGAGATACCGCTAATTGCGGCACAAATGCAATCTCGGAATGCTTACCAATTGCTAATGACACGTTCCGCAATGTCCGTTCTAACAGTTCTTCCAAAAAAAAAAAAAACAGTTATTGCGAGGACTGAACCAGCCAGGGTGCAATTAGGTCTCCGGGCGACACGAGAGAGGGTTGCAGTTGAACGGCGACAATATGCAAGTAAGTCACTCCAGTGGAGCGCGATAAAATGCGCTTCCTCTCGCGAATGCGACGCGACGCGACGCGATTCGGGCCAGCCTCGCTCGTCTCGCATCCGCTCGAGCTGCAAAGGGGTAGGTAGGTGAGTGGGTGGAGCAGCGCACCCCCGCTGTTTTTAAGCGTCGATGACTAATTGGTGATGTCGCGGCCAGGCGTTGAGACACACCCCGCTCTTTCTCACTCTCTCTCTTTCGCTTTTGGCCTTCTCTCGCCTATTCTCTCTCTCTCTCTCTTTCTCTCTCTGTTTCTTGCTTTCTCTCTCTGCCGACTCTCGCATTCTCGCCTCGACCCTATCTCGTTTGAGAGGAGCCGACGAATCTACTGTTTACTGTATACACGTCTCCGCAATGTATCGAGATATCTTTGTGCTCCCAGTTACGGCGCATCGTTCGTTAATCAGAACTGGATATCAAAATACAGACAGAGAGACAAAATAATTAGTTTCTCTAATAACATTAATTAACTTGAAATTACAATACAATAATTTAGTATTGCAACAGAAATAATTTAGAGAGTGTGGATATTTTTATTAAAAAACAAAAAAAAACTTATTACGTCTTGTAAGCTAGTTTTTTTTTTAATTTATTGAGTCGCGAAAAAACGATTCATGAAACTAATCAGCATCGGATACATTTCACAATAATTTATGCGTTCAAACTTTATTATGATAATCCGTAATATGCGTTCCAAACATTGTATAATTACATCGTGAATTGTGGATTTCTATTACTGTAATTCAGTCGCGAATTCAGATGAGGTTTTATTAATATGAAATTATGCACGTACTAATATAGATTTTATTTCTGCGTTAAATTATAAGGTCTTTCATAAAACATTATCTGAAAGGGAATAATATATTTTTTTAAATACTTTTTTCCCAATGCTTAACGTAGCGCGAAATAATGTACTGCTAATTACAGGTGCTAGCACACACGTACTAAGATGTGTGTGACGTTTTGATCAATGAAAGAATGTAACAAATATATACATATTGTATGTACATGTAATAATATCGTGTCAGAGTTATAACTCCGCGTAAATTTAATACTTTCGCGCGCGATAAATCCGTGTCGGAAAAATATTCACTAAAACTTTTGGCAACAATCAAGCTCTCTCGAAAGGAGAGATAAAAGAAAGCGAACTCTGCGGGTAACACCCCGTATTTGTGGCAACGAGGTCGACAATCGCGCGCACCGCTAATAATGGTCGCAAAATCAAGTCCCCGACAATGAGATCGATTGACAGGCGGTCGCTCGATTTTACCCCATTTTCCCTCCGAAAAAAAAAGAGCGACGTGTGCACGCTGAAAAAAATGTCTCCGAACCCAGCCCTCAACCATTTTTTCCCCGTTTTCAGAAAACGGCCGAATTATGCCGCCCACTTTCGATACGTTTCCTCTCTGTCTCTCTTTCCCGCGTCTCTTTCACCGACGCCTTTTTCTCTCTCTCTCTCTGTCTTTTTTTTCTCTCCGCAAATTTTTCAACGGCAAACTATCGGCACGGCTGTTGAGGTATTGTTGCGAAGAACCCGGCCGCGCTCGTCATCAGTCACTCTTCTCTTCTCCGCCGGGATGACCGGCAATAATACCGGGTATAATGGAATCGGCATAATGGCCGATTACCGACCGGCCTGCCGTGCAATAGCACGCGCGCGCTCTCCTGACACGAGATCGAGGATTTTATTATGACGCATTGCCCCGTCATTACGTGTGTGTGTGTCACATAATTCGCGCGCCACCGTCATTCCGCCTTCTTCCACCACCAACGTCGAATTAACGTGTAAATCGGCGATAATGCGACTGATACACGTGTAGAAAGAAATGCGTGATACATCTCACGGCTTACAGGGGATTCGAATCATTTATCGATATATAAAAAAAACTGCATGCATTCGCGTGCATTATTCATATTCGCACTGAGATTATATTCTTTTCAGTGATTTTTTTCCCGTAATTTTACATTAATTTGCACGTATTTAATATTGTATGATTACTTTTGTGAATTAAAAGGAATAAATAAAAATAGCACGCTGTTCTTATTTGTCTCAGATCATCAGTAGTAGTAACAATATAAAAAAAAGCGCGCACAAACTTTTGCATTGGCGATATATCGCGTTCCGAGTTTCACCTCATATCGCAATTCTAGTAAACGTTATTATTTTTAGAGGTATTGTTAGTTTAACGTTTCCGTTCATACTCGATACGCCCGTAATTTGACATATATGGCTGACGCGAACCGCAACCGCAGCGTTGCTAATTTGCGCTGCTCTTACATTATCGCTCACATCATTATTGTCCAATTAAATATTGCTTCCGCGTGTAATCGATTTGCGTTGATGCTTACAAATGCAATTATGAATATTCCGCGCGAGATATAAATTACGAATATTAAATTTCAATATCTTATCGATCGCGCGGCGACTTCGTTGCTACATCTTTCAAGCGACCCTAGGGTGGAGAGGTGGGGCAAGTTTAAACGATCTTAAATTTTTTACCGAACGCGCACCGAATATAATCCCCATATAACTGTGCGCCCGCGTTTTTGCCGGAGGCGTCGGGGGTTACTAAAAGGCACACTCCTATGTTTGACCAAGCTGTGCAAATATAAACGAACATCGTGTATATCCGGACACACAATTCGAAACCCCGCGCGCTCCCATGTCTCCCTCGGTTGGCAAACATTTTAACAGGATTAGAGCACACTTATACGCGGGCTAATCTGGCCAAATAGTCCTTTGGGAAACCGCAAGCTTTAAGTAGCTGTCACGGAGTTGTTGACCTAAATGTGATCTCTACGCGTCTGATCGCAATATTTTCCGAAATAAATGTGCCGGCTCTAGCGCGTGTGACTACATTCTTAAGATATCTAATTTCTAAATATCAAGAAATCTGCAAGAGAGAGATCGTAATTATACATAATCTAACAAAATCGCGATACACATCGTTTTTAATTTACGTAAATTAACTTCTGATTATTTTTATTATCCTGAATTTTTTTGCGCAATCCTAAAACACCGCGTTTCTTTCGTGCAATCACACAGACAAACGCACACATTAAAAAAAAATAAAAACTTTTACAACAAAAATTTTCTAAAACAAAGAATATATTTTGTTTTTGGTATGTTGATTGCATTTGTACTTAAAAAGTTTGGAATTTCTTGAGGATAATATTCAAACGCACATGTGCCACGCAAGCGTATTGTGAATCGCACACATAATGGAGCTGTATAATTAATTTACACGCATAATCTCGCGCGAGTTATCCTCTCGCGTTATAATTACAAAAGTCGGACGTATGTATGTATACTGGAGGGAAGGGAGATGCACGCGATAGCCATGTATCGCATTTTAATTACTGCAGCACAACGCAAAACGTACAAGCTCGCCTATGACAGATCCTATTAATTTCGTTCATTAATTCCGAAATATATTTTTCTCTCTTTTCCCGGTTGTTGCATATTTATTTTCGTCGCCGAGAAAATTCCCCTTGCCACGATCGTCGAAAAACAATGCAGTTCGCTCGCACGCGTTTCACGATGTAGCTTGTCGCCGCGAACACACGCGAAGATACAGACGGATGCTGCATCGGCACGAGCGCGCTCGTTGACGAAAACTTGTTGTTGTAAATGGCTGTTGTTCGAAATGCAAAATATGGAAATAGACTTTTGCGGAATTGACAGGTCGAACCTTGGGACTTTCTGTCGCGGTATCCCGCGCGCCGTTTCATTATACATTCAAAATATTGTCTTTGCATACATACGCCCGCCGTGTAACCGCGTGTCGCGGAAAGGATAGGAGAAAAAAAAAAGGTAGCACGTCGCGACTACGTGTTTGCTCTCAGAGACGAGGTAGTGTCAGCTCGCGTGATATGCTCTTTTGTGACAGACGGTCCCCGCCGAAGGCGCGATTATATTTGCGTACATGCATACGAAAATATTTGCACTTTCTACGACTACAACCCTTTCGCCGAAGTTTACTCGGCGTTTTTATGTGACTTGTAAGTGTGTGGGAAAATTTTATCGATTTTTTTTTTTTTTTTTTTACATGCGGAGGGATGAAGAACCGCGGTCTATAGAAGTTTGGAAAGCGTGCGAGAGTTTTTTTGAATATACTTAGACACGTAGCTAGTCATTTTTTTTTTTTTTTTTAAATAAATCTGATGTTTATTGCCGATATTGCAGACTTTACGATTTTCTGTACTTTCAATTGTAAATATACATTTTCCTTATAATTAAAAGACTTATCTTACATTATATTATTATATAGTCTACATATTCTACTGTTCCTACGATATACTCTCTCTGTGTGTCTCCTATTATTTATTACTCAGCAAAAATGACATCGTCGCGAACTGTCGGGGGAAATCACGCCGTGTCACCGGACTATTACCCAACTGTTGGCGACCGTGTGCAACGTCATAAGAACTTCACGCATTGTCGCGTGATGAATATAATAGCCACTAATGGAATATCACCGCCATTCGCAACTAACTCTCTCACCTCACGTTTCGTCCCTCTCTCTCTCGCTCTCTCTCTTTGCGCTATTGGAACACACACGCCCGCCGTCACCGCACTCGTAGATGTCCATTAATCACGGACATAAGCAGGCGACTAATTGTTGGCTTTCGGGGCGAGAGGAATAGACAGCGCCTAGATAGAGAGGCGTAAAATCGCGTCCCTTTATCGGAACGGAGGGCGGCACGCACCCTTTTGCGCGCACGCCACGACTCTCTCCCTCCGATTGATTTAATCGCGACGCGCGGAGGATCACGCTGTGAAAACGATCCTATGGATTCTCTCCGGATGTGACTCTCGAATTTTCCCTCGATCGTTTGTTATGTTCCGTTTGTGTGCTTCCTATCGATTGTCATCGTTTATCTTCGCGCACCGAATTCTCGTACCAATAGAATATTTAAGAACAGAAACCAACCCCTTGACTTTAAAATAATCTCTCGAAGTAAACATTTCTCAAAAAAGTATTGCAATTGGCAAAAATTTATAAAATACTTTGGAAAAAATATTTAATAGAAAAAAGAATAATCTTATACAAATGTGTAGCATTACAATCGATAATGCGCAAATGTGTACAAAAAGCGTTTAAAAAAAACAAAAAAAAAATATATAACGTCATATTATACTAAATCGAAAGGTGCAATCACGATAGCTCGAAAAATTTGAAGCGCGTAACTACTTCGGAAGAGTGATCTCTCGTTCACGCCTCTGCTGCTCGATTAGAGTGGGCTTGATCGGTAAAAAAAAATTGCGCGATGGCTCGTGGTGTTTCACAAAGGACCGGTAACCCTGCGGCAACGACAATTCGTAGCCGCGTCCGTATACCGAGTTGGCATAAAGGCGCGCGACGTATCTATAGGCGAATCAAAACGACGACGACGGCGCGTAGGTCGCTCTTCCGATAATCAATCATCGCACGCCTATTCGCGGGACAGAGAAACGATCTGTCATCCACTTTCGTCTCGTTACGTCAGTCCATTCTGCCAGAATCGCATCGCGACGTCGTCCCGGGTCTCTATTTAGCTAAATTATACCACACGGGAGCATCTTTTCAAATAACGTACACGTTTGAAACTTTATCCGGGCGAAACGCGCACAGACGCTTCTATTTGTCGCACACACAATTATCCCCGTCGTCGAGACAACGTTACGAGACTAGAACGAACTTAACAAAAATGAATTAACGTAAACTTTTTATTTGCGCATTGCTAATAATTGTAACATAAAAAATTTTTTTACCGTTTTTTAATAATTTCAAATTAATAGCATCCCTCAATTTTTAAGGAGAGCGCATAAAATTGGAAAATAAATTCCACGCGTTAACAGCATTTTGATAAAAGAGAGATTGCATTTACGAAGTTACCGCGAGAGATTACATGATTTTTTATTCTGAAAAAATTTTGTTAAAATTCACACAAGCAAATACCCTCTCGGACATGAGTCCGAGTTAATTCAACAATGATAAAAAGTAATGTAGATATTAGAAGAGCGAAAATTGAAAAGCGGGAAATCGAGGCAGATCCACGCCGGAGCGTGAAAGACTTTGCATTTAGGATTCGGGCGGAAAATATTGCTTTAACAGTGAGATAGACATACATGCAAAACACGACCGTGAACTCGCCGCACACTATCGTGTTCTAATGTGTGAAAATGTGTGTGCGGAAAGCGTTGGTATCCTATGCGCGCCATTAGATCGCGCCGACAAATGCACTCCAGAGCGGTGTTCGCCTGGCTGCACATTCCGACGCATCGCAACGGGGCAGATCGCCGCTAATGACGTTGATTCGTTCTACTTCGCGCCGGCGGCGTTATAGTTACGCGTTATTATTCGCTCGGATTCTTCCCAGACGTCGATCGATCTACAATTTTCAGCCCGACAGCTGGCGAGACGAAAATTTCGTAACCATTGAACGAGCTTGTAGCAAAAGCGCTACTACAACAAGACGATGCGTTTCGCGTCAATCGATTATTTACGAGAAGATGCGCCAACGACGTCGCGAAAAATAAAACATCGAGGCGCGCGATGGTAAGAAGCGCAATAGTAAAATGTGACATTCTGTTATCTCTCCGAGTTGAAAATATATAGTCAGCTCGCCGAACGCGTATATAACAACATAAATTAAAACGTGCGACACCAGATAAATCTCTGTCGGTGTAAAACTTTCGAAAATCGAGGTGCCGCGTTATATTTGCCCCCGTTATAATTGCAGTAACTATCCATTATGAATGTGCTACGGGCATCACATTTAGAGTAATTTATTGTACGCGCCTTGTACATGTATGTATGCATGTGTTACGCGTATATCATATTAAACGCGCGTTGAAACATTTTGATTTTGATTTTGATTCCACGGCGTTTTCGTAATTGTGCATATTAAACGCTCGCGATTTAATCTCGGAAGGGGGAGGGAGGAATACAATTCGCGAGAAAATATTCGCCCGACGGCTGGCGCGACGCGACCGACGATAAAGAGAGGGATATCTCCCTAAATGGTCACGGTGTAAGGAGAGAGCACCATACGAATCCGATTTGGATAATAACGACGAGGGGGAGACGCGTACACCGCCGATCTCTCATCCCACGTTTCGTCCGCGGGTTGAAACCCCCGAAAAAGTTCGCGCTTGATATTATTAAATTAGAGGACAATGGCACTGCGGCGATGCGCCGAGCGGCACGCGACGTTTAAGCGATTTTAATAACATTTCACGGGGATTTTTTTAATAATATGATAATAAAGCGAAATGAAAGAAAACGCTCGCGACGGATTATTATCATTCTCTGTCATGGAGAATCTCCATCCAGCGCTTCTCTCGCACTTCTCCATGTGACCCTCTCTCCGTGTTTTCCTCGCCCCTCTCCTTTCACTCTCTCGTCCCCGTTTCCGCATCGACCGAATCTGCACGCCGCTCTTTCTCTCTTTCTGCTTTTCATCCCCCTTCACGAATGGCGGAACTTTCTGTTTCACTTTCGTTTTAATATCCGATGAGAGAGATCGGAAAGAGAGTTACGTGTGAGCCGTGCGCTACGAGATCTCAAATTTTGCGTTTATAGCTACGCGAAGAATATTACGTGAGAATATCTACTTTACGGCGTCGTGTAAAATCGAACAATTTATGCAATAAGGTCAAGATATTGTATTATAAAAAAAAAAAAAATGATGTACTACATTTGATTTTAATGTGTGTTCCTCACTTTTCCAAATCGCGTGC
This sequence comes from Pseudomyrmex pallidus, assembly GCA_014825455.1. Lineage (NCBI taxonomy): Eukaryota > Metazoa > Arthropoda > Insecta > Hymenoptera > Formicidae > Pseudomyrmex > Pseudomyrmex pallidus. The sequence goes on along the minus strand of QVNV01025047.1, from coordinate 4,379 downwards.
AATACGCAACATATTCAGATTTCGAGTTACGATTGTTGACAAGAACAAAGTGACTTTTTTTTTTCTTTCACTCGAGCGCTTCTCCGCTCGCTCTCCTTAATCACGACGGCGGCTCGCATTTCATGGTTTCACAAAATGCTTTTGTACGACATAAAGGAGTGACGCTTTTGAAGAAAGAGCGAGAGAAAGAGAGAACACGGCAACTATTATGGCTTAAAGAATAGGGATATTTTACGCTCGGTAAAGCATCAGTCCATCCCGACCCCGAAACCCGCCCCTCCTTGTCCCCGGACAATAGGTTGGCTCGACTAGGTGCCCTAGGTGTCAACTCGCTCTTGTTTCGTACGGGTGGCCTTGTCGTCTCGCCCGATACTTTCCACCACTTTTGTCGAGTAGGTTTCAGGTACCTGAGAAAGGGTTGCCCTCAGGAAAACTGCTAAAGTATATATCCGCAGTAACTATTCTCTCCCCGCGCATTTCTCACTTCTTATTTTTTCCGTAAAACTACTTGTTAGTGTGACACCATGATATAAATAAATACATACACAAAAGCAAATTGGAATGTAGTAAAGTACATCAAAATCTTCCTACAAAAAGGAGAGTGTTTTTACATACTCTAACATTTTCTTTGTCGTTTTTTTTTTACTCGTCGTAATTTTCACGATAATTTTCAGAGAATGGAGATGAAACGGCTGGAGATCGCCAGCTCATATGATCGTTATCATTACGGAGGCGACATAGATTCCGTGCATAGATCGCGAAACGTGCAATGTACAGTGCAGTGAAGCGCAGATAGAGCCGAAAAAATATTAATCTCTCTCTTGTCGGGGCAAATGTATTTTTCAAAATTTCCGCGCGCCGTTCTATTAATGCTCCAATAGTTAATGCGGGACCATTAGTCAAACGTCGGGGCTCGTCGTGCACACGAAAAGAGAAATTTCGATTTTAAATCGCTACATTTATCATGCAAGCAGGCGCATATGACACCGTTCTGATTTTATTTTACTTCTCTCTTTCGCCTTCTCTCTCTTTCTGTCTGTAGCCTTCAACCCCTTTTTTCGCCAACGACTGCCGGCATGTACCAGTTTACCAGACTATTTCCGCTCATATCGGCAAACCAGTCAGGTAATAATTCCGCATTACTGTTATGTTCTCATAGATTATATGCTTGCTCGTAGTTAGAAAAGAAAAGTTCTTTGTGTGTTTACTGATCGTGTTAATTTTGTTACTAGAATATATCAGAGAAATTAATAGAAATAAGCAAATATACGCCAAGTTTGAACTGTAAAAAGAGATCTCTTACATACGTGTATGTACATATTCTTTTGCAAGAACGTCAGCCGTACCTAATCTAAAACCCATACTTGTCTCCCATAAAATATTCTTCCATTCATCCGTCCTCGTAAACATGCTATCAGAAAATAATAAAAACGCGAAGGGAAATGGGTCTGACTCCGCACCCGAAGCCATAACATCGCCGCTCGGGTCCGCTCGTAAATTTCAGACCGCGATAGTCGCCTATTTATTACTGCTTTAGAGGAACGATTGAAATATGACGATCAAGAATCCGCCTTGCGGAGTTCTCTTGATCTGAAAGGCGAAAAATTTGCACGAGACATTGATGTATTTTTGTGCGATAACCGAATTCTGAAAATTTAAATTTCGCATACCAGAGTCTTTGTCAGAAAAAAATTTACAGTCATTGGCAATTTCCCGAGTGGAATTGCGTCCATGGAAATAATGAAATCAAAATTACAAAAAACAAGCGATTGACGATGAACGGATTCTAATCACCGAGAATCTATCTAGATGAGAATATCATGAGGATTTCGATGATACCTTCATGTATCGCGCTGTGAACGCGCTTATGATTTGAGAATCAACTGATTTGTTACGTTACAATTTGCACATATCGAAATTTAGCGGCGCGTGCAAGCGCGCCATGAATATTCATGAACCGCGCGTGCAGATCATGAAACGTAACGTAACGAAAATCAGCGAACGGATGCCGCGCGGGGACACCTCGCGGAAAACGCATCCGGCGTTTCGCGTTGCTGAAACGAAAGCAGATGAGAGAAAGACAAAAAAAAAGAGAGAAAGAGCGAGAAAGAGAGAGAACGAGAGTAACCCGAAGGATGGGAAGACGGGGTGGTAAACAGGGTTAGATCTACCCTTCGGAAAGTCCGAACGAGATGGGTATAGCCGTGTGTGATGGTTTAACTGGGCGTGACCCCCCGAAATCATCTTACGAGTGTGCGCGAGAGCGAGCAACGCTACAACAACACACGAGGGATGGAATCGCAAGGAGGAGGCAGAAGGGGAGGAAAGGGAGAAACGAAACGGCGTTGATTTATTTATCGAATCATAAATTAACGGGGTCACAATGCGCGACGCGACGCGAGAGAGCGACGCTCTCTTTCTCGTCGTCGGTCCGAGGAGGGACCGAGGGCGTAAACGATAACGCGTGTTTGCGTTGCGTGCTCGACCGGAAACACGATTTATACCATGCAAATTAAACGCGCGCAAGCACGCCATGCACGCATCGAGGGCTTGCCCGGTATATCGCGCGCGTTTTGATGTATTATTATTATTATTATTAATGGTTTTGTTATCACAGCCGTATTACTCGTTGATCGAAAGAGGAGAAGATCGAAACGGCTTTTCGGCGATTAAAAATTCCGTCATCGAGAAGTTTTCCCTCCTCAAACTCTTTTGTTCCGTATTTTAATTCTCTAAAGGCGCTTTTCACACTCGAAAGACTTTGCATTCCATTTATTTTATATATTTGGTTTAACCATATAATCGCTCGGGTTTCATATTACGACCTCCATTCATCGCGTCGTACAAGCGATAAAATTAATGCGGCGCAGGAATTAACAATCTTACGTAATGTTTGCACGTGTGTGCGATTTAATTCCAATTTTGTTTTGCCAACTTTTCTTTTGTCAAAACATTGCGCAAATACGCAATGTTAATTTAATTTTTATTTCTCGTAAAATATTTTTTTTATCCAACATGGATATATTTTACAAAGATTGTCAAAGAAACTTTTGTGATACATAAACAGTAACGATACTTATCTATTTGTATGAAAACAAACACGTATTTTTCTCGCTTTTTTTTATCTTCTTCAAAAATTAATGTAACAAAAAGATAGACGAGATTCTCCGCCGAGTTCTTTTGTTAATTCGATTTAAATACGGCTCGATTCGATGAGCGTCATTTGAGAGATGATCTGTTACCCTTTTGGCCCTACTTTAAACGGACCGCAATGCATTCCAAATGCACGCGGAGATTTTTTACGGTAGCGTCCACGCGCATCAGTCAATTAGACACGCGGGATAAGATCTCACCACCCTCCTTCGAAATCTCTCGACCGACCATTCTCGGCCGGAGCTATTCTCGCTTTTCCAACCGCAAACAGACCACATCTGCCTATTTCACACAATTCAGCTTCTACTTTATTTCATTTCACGCGCAAAATTCAATAATAAATAATACATTTATAGTTCGCGTCCGAACTATCGCGCGAGTTTTTTTTTTTTGCGACAATTATTTTGTTCGATTTAATAATAAGCAGTACCTCAGGGAAAATCACTTAAATTTTAAAATCTTCAGTAAATAAAAAAAACGCTTAAAATGTTTATCGTTTCTTCGCACAATTTTGTGAAATATTTTCTTACCTCGATTAGATCTTTTTCTGTCGATAGAAAATTGATGACTGTCTTCTTCCTGTGCTCGTTATAAATATGTGCGCGCATATTTGCGTCACACGTCGACTTTACAACGCCCGAAAACATGCCCGCACTTCCCTGACAATCGAAAACGTATCATGGGAATCCGGCGGCCTACCTGCCGCTCCACACAAAAATGGCTAATTCATAACACGCTAATATAATACCGCGCCGCTTTTAACACGTCGTCGATAGAACGCCCTGCCGCTATAGGTATATGTTGTGACAGCGTTTAGGGCCCGTTTTTGGGGTCCGGCGTTTGTTCGGCACGCTCTCCCCTAAAAGGTACTTTCCGTCGCAGACGGTCAAAGAACGATGTATCGTACTTTGACAAATGAGACGATATTAATTTCAACGTTATGTATCGTCAATATATGGCTGGTCCGCCTCTCTCTCTCTCTCTCTCTCTCTCTCGCTCGCAAATTGTTGCCGTTGCAATTTCATTGCTGTTACGCGCATGTCCAAATGTTGGTAATTAATTTCAACGATCTTCCTCTTGATATATTATCGTAATGGGAAATGGCCGATGTGAGGCAAAAAACCAAATCTTCGGGTTGATGAACTTTTTTATTTAATAAATTTTACAAACGTTTCGACTCCAAATTTGGGTCTTCTTCAGTGCCTATAATTGTACAATTCACTATA
>QVNV01025046.1:0-32791 GCA_014825455.1 Pseudomyrmex pallidus | reverse complement strand
TACATGTGAGCATATATATATGATATATCTATATATAAGTATATTTCCGCACAACACCCTGCAAACGGCTCGTATGACCTTACATTTATTCATAGTTAAAAAAAATATTTATACGTGTAAAATATTCAAAAGATTTGCACATATTTAGCATATTGTAAAAGTACAATATACAAAAACATCGAAATATAAATTTAATTTTTAATATAAAATTATTTATCTAAAACGTAATTTATTATTTATCGAAATATCATGATTCACCAAACGTTATTTGTGCAATAAGTATTCGTATATGCAATTAATCGATGCTCTGAGATATATCTCCTCAGAGATATCTCAAAGTAACAAAAACACGATGACAATCATTGCATAACTCTTAACATGATTTTAAAAGTGTTTTTGTCTTTCAAATCAAGCACTCATAGATAATGCATAATCTTATCACCATATAGATCGAATAAATATCTGCTTTAATTTTGCGTATATAAACCCAAGTCAGAGATTCCAAAGCATCAGTTTTCGGAATCACAAGTTGAAGTAACACAACAATTCTCCGAAGGTATGTAATACAGATACTTACTTACATTAAATATATATATATATAATTCAAACATTAATTCTCTGTATAAACCATAAAACTTCGGCAAAACTTTTGGCAAACTGACTGTTAAGCAAATTCACTTTATATTATTTACTCAATAATTACTTTGAATAATCTGCTAAACACATTTCTCTGTTCTCGAATAATTAATATATTAAAATTGTATTTCAAATATATAGAGAGGTACCGTGAAATAATTTAATTACAAGAAATATTCTCGTAATATTAACAATTAACGAGTTGCGTGAAATCACATTAGTTTATAATGTTTAGCCGATGTTTAACAAATAGAATGTTCATGATTTTGATCAATCTTTACTTTACTGCTTGCTATTTTGTATTATATATATTATATTGCAGAATAATGACTGCAAGATATAATTAAAATGTGTTTGGGAAGTGACGTTTTTCTAATCCGACAAAATTGAACTTTTGCAGATGAAACTTGCACTAGTAGCATTGTTGGCCTTCGTAGCTGTGGCTTCTGCCAAAATCGAAATCCCCAACTTCGGCAGGGGTAAGCTCTACAAGGACATCCAGGAATTCTTGGATCTTTTGCCGCAGGAAGAGATATTCGCGATCACCCTCGAATACTATAGCAGCGACAAAGAATTCAAGTCCATGGTCAAATACCTTCAATCCAAAGACTTCAGAAAGCTGGTAAAAGACGTCGAGGCTTTGTCTGAGATCGAGGACCTGATGAACTACATCCACGAAGCCGGCATTGATATTTACACGATTGTGAACCTGCTGAACGATTTTGTCGGCCTGCCACCTCTCACTCCTCCTGACGACGGCGTCTTCGTCAAACCGCACATCACCGGTGGAATCCGCGGATACGTTGACGACATTATGGATATTCTTCCGATGGATGAACTCGATGAACTCTACGAAACGAAGCTGAAGGAAAGCAAGGCCTTCAAGAAATTCATCGACCAACTACAATCCGAGAACTTCCAGGAGATCGTCAACCAGGTCTACGACCACCCGAAATTCCAGGAGCTCTTGGAACACGCTGACAACGCCGGCATCGATCTTGAACTCATCAAGGATTTACTCAAGGAACTCTGGGGTATCCATGTTCCTTCCCGCTCTCATCGCCGCCCTCACCCTCGCTTTTTCATCACCGTGTAAAGCGATTAAGAGATCAAAATATTAATCAACATTGCCCAAATTCGTAAATAGTATTAAGTTCAACAAGACACATTCTTTTGTAAACTCTGCGAATTATTCAGTCATGTAATTGTGTGTACTTCACTTGTGCAAAATAATAAGAGTTTCTGCTCTATCTCGTGCTCCTATTCTTTATCTTACACTGGAATTTTTGATCTTACAATTTCGAAAAATCTCGCCTTAATTACTATTGATTCGATTTCACACAATGTGATGTGACGCGGATATTTATGAACATTTAATTCACATCTGTGGATTTTGCGAAAATTCTTTTAATACTAAAGATTTCTAAAACACATCAGCGTCAATGTCAATACTATAGTATGTATACATACATTAGTAAACATTTCTCCTTTAACTTTAAGTCTTTCTGTAGTAATTAGGAAATATGTACAATTGCAGCAATTTATCCAAAATTGTTGTAATTGGAGTTTTCCTTGAATTTCTCTCTCCCCCTTCGCGAAAGAAACAACGCAGTCACATAAATAACTTGACCATTCATACTGTGTGACGCATTTTTTCCACATTGCTGTGGCTGGAGTCCACTGTGTTCTCTACCCGGTCAGGCCGAGCCGAGATAAGCGAGATTATGCTGGCTCGGTTGTCGACTGGTCGACCTGCCAAACTCGTTTTCGCGCGTTTGCGACGGCAACTTAACGCCGTGAATGGAAGTGAGATTGGGACGAGTCCTCTCCTCTCCTTGCGTAATTATTTCGCTCTTATCGTAATATCGACACGCGGGAGAGAAAAAGAGAGAGAAAGAGAGAGAGAGAGAGAGAGAAAGAGATTCCGTCTATTTCGCAGAAAAGTAAATTTCCCTGGGCGCACATTGACATTTGCAAAAAAATAAAAAAATAAAAAAATTCAAAGAAGAGATTACATGATCGCGACCTAAAAACTCTCTTGAAAAACGTTCCTCGTTCAGCTTTCTACTTCTGAACAAAAAAGTCCGAGATCGACTCCTCGAGAAGAAGCGTTACAAGCGCGTGCACGAGAGGTGACGAGAGAAAGAGAGAGATCTCCGAGTTTAAATGTTTCACAAAGATACGACGGGATTGCGAATTTTTGCGAACAAGGGACAAGAGGGGGTAGCTACCAACGAGGCATGGCTTTTAATTAATGGCGCCTGGAAGTATAGTGGCGTCGCGGGGCCGATTTACGAGCTGGCGCGCGCTGGCGTGTCGTGTGGCTAGGATTTATAGTAGCGCGCCGGTGTTTCCCGCTAATATTTAACCGTGTTGAAAGAGGTTAGCGAGATGCCGCGGGAGGTACATACTCTCCTGCGAATCGTGCGTGTACTCGAACGGCGAGAACGACGATCGACTTTCTCGTGCGAGCGATCGCGGATGGGAGCAACGAGAACTGCTGCGGTTTTCGAAGGATGCGCGCTGAATGGAATACACATTCGTCAAAATCGACGAAACGGTGTCGCGTGGGTGAGAGAACGCGCGTGTGAAAAGATCGCCGCGAAACACACTTCACACGGATCCGCTAATTGCACGTATTTGTGATTGGGTATTGAAATTGAGTCCGAACAAACCTTGATCTTTTTCAAGTGTTAATATATGTTAATTATCTCGCATATAGTTGTGTTACTTTCTTGGCGATTCATTTCGAGGTGAACATGTAGGTAAAGGGACAGCAGAAAAGTCATACGTTAGTTTCTTCAAGTTCGTTTTTTTTTTTTTTTTTATTTATTTATTTATTTTTGTTTATTTTAACATCGATTATTTTTGCTAACGAAATAAAACCCAATGGCAGCTCTAGAAAGAACAGTAGTTTTGTTAGTTCGGCCAGCATGCGGGAGAATTATATATCTTAATTTTATTCATAATCGATACGTTAGTCATTTGCATTAACTCCGTAACTTACCTACGACGGGCAAATATTTATAATCCAGTAATAGCTTCGCGTGGCACTTCCAAGCTACGGGGCTTCTCGTGACGCCAGTATATAAAACACTTGGAAACTTCAATGTGTTATAAACTCGCGAGCGCGCGCGGAGCGATGTCCCATTCACGCGTAAATTCAATTGACACTTGTCACGACTGTCCACGATGTCCAACAGACAGTATATATATGTATATATATGTTATGTATGTATGTATGAGCGCAGAGAGACGACGTGAACGACTTCAGAGAGTTCACACGCCGTTTGATTTATAGCGAGCACAGAGATAAAACGGCGATGACGCCGATTAACTCGGTCGCGGGAAGACTTATTTAATCGTTCGTTTAACAACGACGGGGAAAACTCGGAGTAGAGACGCGAAAGAAGCTCTGATCCCGATCTCGCGCACGCGATAATGTTTCGACTCTATTTTTCATTACCCAGCGAGAATTCGGGAAGGCAAGCACGCGATCATACGAAGGACTCTGACCTATGGTAAAAAAAATCGTTTCGTCCCTCGCGATTCCCTTCCATTCACCGTCTTGTAAAAAAAAAAAAGAGCTTCTGCGTGACGTGCTCCGACGGATTTGCACTGGACACTGACTGTCTCGTCGACGCACGCATATACGAAAAGGGGAAAAAGAAAATTTCGCGGAATATGAAATGTGCATACGACGTGATTAGTTAAACGAAACGCACGCTATACACCTCACGCGCGATCGCGTGACATCGCGACACACCCCTTTCGAGCTTCCCTCTTGAGAATTTCCCCTAGACGCATCAGCGGCGCATGCCTGCGACTATCGCGCGAGCAGGAGACGTATCCCCGAGTTCGTCATACGTGCACCATCGTCTCTCACGAGAAGTCCATCGTCGCACTTGTAGCACTGAAAGGGAACCTACGATTTCACGAAAATCGAAATCGCGATCATACAAGTGTCTCTCTCTCTTCGCGACTCGGGAAAGGAGCGATGGTTAAACAAAAAATTGAAAATCCGTCTGATAAAAAGCCACGTGCGGCTTGATGGAGAAACGACACGCACTATCCAAGAGCAGAATCGAAGCGTACCGCGGCCACGACGGCAATGCCCCCGCGTCGGAGGCTTAAGCGCCGCCGACGCGGTCGGAAACCCCGGCTGTGGCGCCCCACCACGGGGAACCACCGGCTGCTCGGCCCCCACCGCCGTCTCTTTCGGTGACATACCAACACCGGTTTCCTTGGCGTCGACGTGCACCTAGTCGAGCAGTGATGGTTTCTTTAGAGTTTCTCCATAACACCCCAAGAGTTCTTCTATGGAAAAATATTTTGACAGGTTTATTTCGATCCAAAATAAAAAAAAAGTTATCAGCGTTATTCGTCTTGTAAAATCGTGAGGATCGTTCTGAAAAAACATATTTGACCTCCCAAATTTTTTTACGTTAAATCGCTCGAATTCTTTTTTTTTTTTAATAAACAGGAAGATTTTTCCTTGTTATTTTTCATACAAGTGAAAGTGTAACTCGCAGTTGACAAAACGTAAAAAAATTTATTTTGAATATTGTTTGACAAGCAGAGAGGCCGTCGATTTCCGTGGGAACATCGGCGACGACGGGGGAGATAGATAAAAGCGCGACATCCGACACTGGAATAATTATCGAACGACAGTATATACTGTGTATTTCTCCTCCGTGTTTGCCGATACCCTCTTCCGTATTGGCCAACGCAATGTCCGCGACGAAACTTGAAACTTTCCACTTGAATGGAGACATACCGTATTTATGCGCCGAGGATTAATCATCGAGTAGCAATCAGCATTAATCCGACCATGTAATAAATTTGGGAGAATTTTTCAACGCTTTGTGGATTACCAGTTTACTTTCTGGCGACATAATTTATCAGTTTATACACGTACGATAAGAAACTCTCTTTTCAAGATTCACTGCACGGGACATTTAGATAAAACGGTCCCTGAATAGCAAGGGAGTCTATCACCCTCCATTTGTAGAAACCGGAAATGCGACAGCGAGCATCAGAAAAGACGGTTGATGTTCGCGCATTATCGATAATGGAGAGCGACGGAGGCGACCGTGAAAAATGGCCTCGGCCGCGTCTAGAAGGGTAAGTAACCTCTGTTCACCCCGTCGCCGGGACGGCAGACGGTCGCCCAGCCTAACCTCGTTCTTCCGCTACATAACGGATGCCGGAGGCTTTGAGGAGCCTGAGGCTGCGCTGGAGCTCGGGGAGGAGGCCGGAACAATTTTCCATTATTCCGGTCTGAGGTAGATCACCCCAGCTCCCGTGTGTGATAAAGATGAGAGGGAAACAATGAAGCCCCCGGTATTTCAATATATCGCGCGCAAACATTTATGTAGGTGTAGGCACTTCGCGTAATACGAAAAACCTCGACGAAACATTGACCGAGAACTATTGGCAAATAAGATATACGTAACCCGATGCTTGCGAAATAAAAACGGAGAATAAATGGTATGCACAAAAAAATCTATAATGAAATAAAACATCGACAGCATGTTGTGAGCGGCGCGTATTATTGGAAAACAACAGGCGCATCTCGTCAGTTTTTTAAAACAAGACAAACCTTCTCCGGGTTAAGTTAGTTATCACGTAACGGAAGTAAAATAATTTACTTGTAAAAACTCGAAGAATAAATAAATCTATGAACAGTTGAATAAAAGCTCTAAAAAAGGATGCCAGGATTCACATGGGTGAGAAAAAAAACTCACTCTGCTGAAAAATTAACTAATTTCTTGCAACTGATTGTGTGAGAACAAAAAAGGCAGAACATAAAATTGTATTGTCGCGGCAAATTTCCATTGGAAACGCGCTGTTCTAATTTTATATCTCTAACGGCGACACGTTGGCGGCCCTTTTATGATGCGCCAAACAATGCGGAGTAAACCGGAATAGGCGAATAGACGAAAGTAAAGCTCGGTGCAACTTTGTGCTAGGCAGTGCCTGGCCTGACCTACCCGTCTTCGCGGCACGAACATGGAAAAATATGCAAATATCGTCTCTCATCCATTATCCAACACGAAGGGAGAACGGCGAGAGAGAGAGAGAGAGAGAGAGAGAGAAAGAAAAGGAGGAGGAAAGAGAAAGAGAGGGGAGAGCAGGAAAAGAGCTTAAGACCGGAAGGTGCGACGACCCGGCCGTGTGCGCGCCGCAGTTGTTGTTTTAGCAACGCCGCCGTAGTATCGATTGCTACGGAGCCGTGAACTTCGAACAATTGCTAAACGGCTGCCACTTCTTCACGTCAACGACGTGACTTTACGGGCGATACGTTCTCGTTAGAACATGAGCCAGCTCACGCCTAACCCCTTCGTAAATAAAGGCAAACGCCCGTAAAGTTACGTCTTCTTCCGCGCTCAGAAAATTGATGATTCAGATCGTCAATAGTCGCGTCATTTACAGTCGCAAAAGAACGAACCGGAGGTACTCCTGAACTAATAAATTCTCGCTTGACAAACCTATCACAGACGCTGAGATAATATAATTTATTTCACGCGATACGAGAAATCTTGAAAGAAAGTTTATCAAAATTAAATTTTACCAATTGGTTTCTTATTCAATGTCATGTTTCCGTTGCAAAAGTAGTCGCTCAAAAGAAACACGATCGATTTAATCGCACTTATAAAATCAATTGCAAGCTTGACGATACGCAAAGAGATCATTAAAACTAATAGTTGCTTGCCTGTGCGAGCAGGAGAGAAGGAGAAGATAGGGCAAAGAAGATAGAAAACACTCGAGTAAACAAGTGCGAGTAGTCGAACCACCGTTTTATCGGGTTTGTCAAAACACGACTTCGTCGTTGTTATCGCGTCTCGGAGGGGAAATCGGTTTTCCGGTCGAGCAGAAGCACGTCTTGTTTCGAGCACGATCGCGTTCTCACGTGTGTCTGCGGTGAAAACGCAGAGGACGCGTTTCGCCCACGCGTCGGTAAATTGAATTTATTATTTCTTTTCTTTTTATTTGTTTTTTTGTTTAACGTGCGCTCGCACTGCCAGAAAATGGACACCCCGGTCGAGATATTATAATTGCCGTAACGACGTGATACGCAATTAATCCATCGCGCGTCAACGCTCGCTCGCGCTCATCGATGCATATAATAATAACGCGTATCGACGCGAGAGCGAGTAGATGCGCGCAGGACTGTGTGTCGTGCGGTGCGCCACGGCCGGATGATTAATGGCACCGCCTATCAGTGCGTGAACGCGGCAAAACGAAGACAAATAGCCGAGCCGGGCGCTTTAAACGCGCTCACCGGCTGATCCGTTTCCGTCGAAAACGTGCGCCAAGACGTTTCGTGTCTAATCCCGCAACCGCGACGCGAGATTCCCGCCTGCAAAGTGTCACATTGTCCCTTAAATAAATTTTTTGGGGAGAAATTAGGATTACGTTGAACCTGTGTCGAAGAGACAGACAAACAGTATCGTTGGAAATGAAATTTGCGATTAAAAGAAATCGCTAGAGAAAGTTCGAAAAAATAAAACACATTAAACTTAGGTTTGTATCATTCTCTGGGCGCGCTTTTAGATTTGCGACGTGTCAGCTATCGAAAGGCGGGCGATAGGTACGGCCGGAAAGGAGCAATTCTCGAGATGCGCGCGAAGTAGTGCCACATCGTGCACGCGAGCGTGTGCACCTTTCCCGCGCGCGTAAAACTTAATTTTAGTGGAGACCGATTTATGGAGAGAAATACATATTGCTGATAGCAGCACACATAACGTGAGAAAGAGAGAGTTGCCTGCGCTAATGGCGCACTGTCTACGTCTGCTTTATCGTATTTTACAATTGCCGCACTAATGGACCGTATTATAGACGCCGGGACGAACACGTAATTTGACATGCGGCGAGTTATCGGCGATCTTGAGAGAGATATTATTTATCATCGACGCACGATACGATTCGAGATGTGATGCATTTTCTATACGGAAATTTTTTAAATGCCGTATATAATACATATTTGTGCTACATATCACCCGATCATTTCTAAACGCGGAAGGCATTGTTTACTTCTGTTTGTTAGTAGAAAAAAATATATAAAACGTTATTTAAACGCTTCGATCGTTTGTTAATTCGCGATTCTGACAAAAGAACTAGCGCGAAAAACTCGCTCGAGAATTGTATAAAAAGCCTCCCGCCTATAAGCTTCGCCTCGCGCTCCCGAAAGTGCTCATTGCGGAACTTTCGCGAGTGCGAAAGCCCACGGAAACTTCGAACTTTCGCGAGCGCGAGGCGAGGCAAAGCGCGCCTTTCTATCTCACCCTTAGGCGACAGCGGGGGGCGAGAGCGGGAGAAGAGGTTCTGACTGACGACGGCGGACTTTTAATTACTCCGGCGCAAGTCCTAGGGCACGTGGAAGCGAAAGATAAGCTTCATCGCTGAAATGAAACGAGCGAACAGAAAGAGAGAGAAAGCTCCGGCCGTAAGTTATGCCGCAAATTATGCAATTAAAAGTCCCGCGGACGTGAGTTTTGTTTTTTTTTCTTTTTTTTTTTACACGCGCACGCCCCGTCTTTCGTAAACTCTCTTCTCGTTGTGCGACTACAATTCGGTTACCACCGAAAACAAACTTGTTTTTGTTTTGACAATTTCGCAACGCGCGATCGTCGCGGTTAATTTACGTTCGGCCAAATTGCGGCAGAGGTAGCTTACGCATTCGATGCGTCCACGCAATCACGAAAAGCAATTCGTCAGTACCTCAGAACGAGAGATTGTTACACGGCTAAGGGTGAAAGTCCCGCAGAAAACAGCATTTCGCTCAAGATGATTACAGAAGCGTTGAAACACACCACAGCGCTAAACGTCCAGCCACTTCCGCATGCGGCGGGCATATTTATGGCGAATTCTCGAATCGCCTCATGAAATATGAGTCTCGATACGGCGGTGTGTATATGCACATACACAAACACATACACACCGAGCTCTGTATACACTCTAATAATCTCGCATAATTTATACCAAGATGCTGACATTAGAAATATATCGTGCGAGAGCACAGACGCGAATTAAATTGTGCACACCGTTCGCGCGCGCAAGATCGCTCTGTGAACTATTACCGACTCGGTCGGTCAAACAATGGCCGTTCACAGTCTGCCGCACCTGAGAGTAAAAGTTACTTCTTGTCTTTCTGAATGTTTGCTTTTCCGATTATGACACGTCGCCGCACGTGTGCGTAACCTTGATTTATTTAACCGATTGAGCGTGTACAGCAAATCAAGTCGCGTCACTCGCGCGACATAAGCGCGCTTTGAGAAATCGGCTTGAAAACAAATGTGTACATTATGAAAAGTTGGCAAACGCACTTTTTTTTTTTTTTTTTTTTTTTTTATTCCGGCGAATCTCGAAATAAATCCGTCTACGTCCATCCGATACAGAAATACCGACGCGAAGAATACACCGCGGATGTGAATGTCGAATGTCTTGCTCGGCGATTGCAATGGTGTTGTACGACGCGAGCTGCAACCGGAACGAGTTGAATAAAAGGCCCCGCCAATCGATACGTAAATAGGTTAATCGCGCTGTCGTTCGTCCTCCGTGTGCACGCAGTCTCCGGTCTGACTGCGGCGTGTGTTTGTTAAGCGATTGCACAAACGGGGCCTATTCAGGTTGCCGGTTCAGAGGAAATCGCACGGTCGATAGAATAGAACCTAAACGCGCCGACGACCCCGACCCATTACGGAACGACAGTGGCATGCGCACACGCACCTTTCGCGTCTCACGCGATGTGCGCGCGAGAAGATGCATTCGCGGCCTTTGTAAAAGCCGCTCTCGGTCTAATGACACAGTTGGCAACGCGACAGAATAGGGTGACGATAGATAAGGAGAGAGTCTTCTCTTGCGAGAAGAGACATTGCTATTACTAAGGCGGACTGAATAGCCCTCTCCTCCTCCTCCCGTCAGTCGGCTCGTTTGTTCGATGACACTCGATCGACGATACTCGACACTATAGACATATGTTTTATTGTTAATTTTACAGAATAATTTATAGTGACAAGAAAATTGCAAATAATTTTTACTTATACAGAGAACTATTTATGAAATATATTACTTAATAATTATTTAAGAAATATATTACTTTGTATACACACAACTACTTAAAATAGCTAAAAGAGTAATAAAATGTTTTTACTTATTTAAAACTAACTTACTTATAATTTACTTATTTTAAAATAAGCGTTTTTTGGAAAGAGAGACAAAGAAAATTATTTTTTAATTAAAATATAATTTTTCAACTAGCAATAATCGCACCTCGGTAAAACCTCATTGGTTACGATATCGCCACTGCGCAAAGCTGGTACAAATCCGTCACGTCGGGCTATATGAAGCTTTTTCAGCAAATTCTGATCACGAGAAACTTTCTACAGGCTCTTGCCATCTAACGAGCTCCACGTGAAGCTACTACATACGGTCTATTAATTTCATCTTTTCTCGTTTCATCATCTTTCATTGTGCAAATCGAAGTTAAATGAATCAATAATTAAGATTTTAAGTAATTAATTTTTAGTGCATGAAAAAATCGAGAGTTTTATATATAGGGCGAAAGATTCAATGACTGGCATTTTAAGTTTAATAATTGGCACTTAAAAACCTTATCAATTTTTTTTTCAAGAGTGCTAATTAAAGCACTCTGAGAAATAACGTTTTCAAAAAATTCAAATTAATTCTACAATAATATCAATTAAAAAGTAATCATAGGCAAAAATGTCAAGAACGAGAAAAAACCAATAGTGTCAATTATATTGATTATTGATATTATAAGGATTCGATTATCTTTTTTATATATGAAACAAAAAAATTAAGAATATATAAATTATATAAATGTGTTAGAATAAAATAAAATTTTTTAAATAAAAAAAATTTCATATCGAAACTCTATCTGTCACATGCGCGCCGTCGATAGATCGTGGCAACAAATGAATAATAATATATTAGATTCGGGACGCAGATTGATTCGAGTTGCGTGCAGCGAGTAGTCGCGCTCGCGCTCGAACGCACGCGTTGCTCGGCTCGGCAAAAAAAATCGATACTAATTTTCATAAATCAAATCGTGCTACGAATGAAATTCAATGTACAGCGTGTTTCGCTTTTCGAGCGATTTGTCTTCCGGCGAGGAAGCCGGTCGCGGCGAGGAAACGCACCGGGAAAAGCGCGACTTCGGCGGGACTTCGCGCGAGAGCAGGCGAAAATCCGCAGCGCGTGAAAATCATCCGAGGCGATCGTGTAGCGAGGCCGGTCTGTATATAGCTGTATGTTACACTTTCTCCACCGTCAGCCATAGATTCCACACGCCTACAACTGGGTCATTATTTCTCCAATTACAACTTTCGTATGCGCGCCGGGCCTCATGAGAGCGCAGTCACGCGACGTCACATAAATTCTCGATCGATTAGCCCCGTATTGCGCAACAACACGCGGAGCGACCAGGTGGGCTAAAATATTCCCATATGCAGGAAGTGCGGATAACGAGAAAAAATTAAGGAGGTATATAATGCGGGAAAAAAAAATAATTGTTTCGTTCGAGCGAGTGTGTGTGTATGCACCGCACGATTGTACATGTATTGTGTCTCGCGGTTACTATAGGATATATATACTTATACATATCTATTCCGACGCTGTCGGGGACGCGAGCATTAATGGGAAATCCGACAAGCCGTCGATAAACTGATTTTCGCACGATAAGACGTAATCACGTACGCGGCGTACAGATAATCTCGCTCGCTCGCGCGTGCTGCAACCACGTCGTTGCGCGCTCGCGTCATTACGCGGCGTCGTTTGTGCATACGCGAGATAAATCCGAGGTACTCAATCTCCTTGACAATCAATCAGAACTACTGCTACGCTTTCACTACGCGTCGACTGCTGTGCTTAGTTTATTTATCGATAAAATTTGCATTTGCACCACTGCATTAATATTTCTTTTTTTTTTTTATCCGAGAAATTTTTTTTTTTATTCCGAGATTTTCCTCTCGCAATCTCTTTTAAGAAACTTCATTTTTCGAGAACGAACTTGTACTAATAGTAAATAAATTATTTCCGTTTGTCCTCGGACGAGATCAATGACTAAATTTCCAAGCTTGATCGACGACGATCTCGAACATCGTTCAATCTAACGCGCGTGTATAAAGTTTCTCCCCCGTTTTTACGAGACCGTCCAACGTTGCTCGTCCTCGCTTGTAAAACGTAGGCGTGTTTTAGAGAAGCGAAGAAGACGCGCTCGGCGTCGCGAACGTGTCACTTGAAATAGCTGTCGCTCTCGCCGAGATTACCCCGCTCGTAACCGGAGACAATGATAAGTAGGATTCTAGAATCGGGGATCGGAATATATACGTGTACGTGCGTAAAGACGCGCGGAGGATGTTTGACTCGAGCAAATAGATTTTACGAGAAACCGGGGCCGGGTATACGTAACAATTACCTGCGAGCGAAGAGCCTCGTTTCTTCGTGGCACATTTTCGCCCGGCGACGATAAAGTGTGAACGGCTGGCAAGAAAAACGAAGGAGGCGCACACAGAAAAGAGACGACACGAAATGTAAATAGTCGCGGGGTGCTCACGCGCGTGGGCGTCCGAGCCCCGTAGATAACGATAGTAGTGCAGGTGCGCGCGCGCGCGTATACGTTTCTCCGTGAGGAGAGGAATCGTCAACGACAGCTTTTATATTTTGCGCATCACCTGCGAGAAAACGCGTGCTCTATTACACGACAAACATCGATGTACTCTCGGCCGCGCATCGCGACGCCGATAAGAGAGCGAGAAAAGTGAGAATCTAGGACCCATATAATATCCGCTTCTACGGATTATTTCCCGCGAGTCGAGTTTCTCGGCTCGCGCGTTTCTCGCTTAATCTCGTTGACAAGGGCGTGAACTTTTTAAGCCCCGCGAGAATGGCGCGGGTGACAGGTCGTAACATGATACACATGCGGATGCATTAGATGGCACAGAAGAATCGCAAAAGCAAACTCACCGTTTCGGACGCGACATTCTTGACTTCCTCCAGCAGAGTTGCGGCAGGTGACAAATACGTGCGGACGAAGTTGTCCAGGTTCCCGTGATAGGCGCACACCAGGATGTCCCGCGCTTGCCGCACCAGCAGATCCATAACACCGTCGCCGTAGATCGGCCCGAGCAAGCTCCGGACTAGAGAGGCGAAGTCCCCGCGATTCTGCAACACACAGCGAGACGCGATTTGTTGACACGCACGTACATACACACACATAAGGGTCATTAACCGCAAATTTAATTCCCGGATTATGTAATGAAATCGCGCGTCGTCGCACTAATCGCTCATTGTTAACACACGTCCGGACACCGGAAGTGCGCGAGACAACGAACGAACGTGCGGTCCATTCACGTCGTTACGACCGCCGGCACAAGCAAAATCTGTTACCGACAGTTATCTCCCTCAACGTCAGAGTAAACAAGGGGAACGTGAATTGGGTTTCGCGACAAAAGCCCGACTGAAGCTCCCGGGGATGCTCGCACGTGCGCGCGCGGGAGAAAAACGTCGATATTGAACCTATACGTACCGCGCGATCGGGGAATCATTCTCCGAACGCGCGCATCTGTGCAAAAATTAAATTTACACGGATATTGTAACGCGTCTCATCAACACCGACATTATCCGCCACCGCCACGGCGTCACTTTCCCACCGAGATTCGAATACCGAGAAGAGGAGGATGAACACACTTGGGGTGCGTGTGTGTGTGTGTTTGCCTCGATGTGGGTGCATTATATCGAACCGCATCGCCGCCTCGAAGCGCATAAACATTAAGGTTTAGCGAGAGCACACGAGAGAAACGGGGAGGAGAACAGCGCGCGGCGACGTAACCATTATACGTGTGTCCGATCGCCCACGTGTTTCCGCCCTCATGCGGTGCGTGCGGACCGCAATGCGATCGGAGCCAAGTGTTGAGAGCCGCGCGCAGAGACTTTTCGTGAAACCGCATCGTCGCCGAGAGAGAAAGAGAGAGAGAGAGAGAGAGAGAGAGAGAGAGAGAGAAGGGGGTTTCAGACACGGTATCTGGACGATCTTCACATGAGAAACAAAACCGGATGTGGTTGGACAAAAAGTTACTCTCGCACGCGCACATAAAATGCGTCCTAAAACACTATTTTCTACCTGAACTTTAAGCGGCAGAGTTTAACGCGATTTTAGAAAATTTCTAAACTTCCTTGTGTTAATTTCTAAAGTAATTAATATTAAAAAATTAATATTAATATTAAAAATTAGTAATTAATAATATTAAAAAACAAATTGCTGACTGTGTAAAAGAGAAATCGATATTATTTTCTTGAGAAAGTGAACGTCCTTAAAAAATGTAATAAATCAAATGTGTACACACATTGTACACGCGCGGGGTGTTTCGGCAAGTACGGTTCATAACTCACGTTTCTGTCACGTGGTGCCGTCCCACGGGATGTACCGATTATAATAACAGACCGACACGAGTCGGCTCGTCAGTACCAATATTTGGTCACCCGAAATTTATGGGAAAAGGGTAAGTTGCTGCATAAAGGGCTCGTTAGGGAGGGCGCGCTATATCCCTTAGGGTATTCGGAAGAAGGGGGATGGAAACGGACACGCAGTGTGGATCTGCATATAAATTAACCGCCGATTCATATACCGCCGGCGAGTTTTAAACGTCCACCTCACGGACACGCGCGTTGCTCTCACTAATGTATTTACTCGCGCGAGAATAGGCAAACTGTGATTTACTATCGCTGTGAGAGCGCGTGTGCGCCTATATTTTTCGAATTGTGCATGCAATATTCACAGAAGGAGATGCCATTAAAATAACATAGGAAACTGCACACACCAGACAGGAACGTCATTTAACGGGACGTCATTCTTGTCTTAGTTGGTTGGAGAATTTGCTTCAAGCGCAGCTAAATGAATAGCCGCCGCGGATTTGGAAGAAACTTATCGGAAGTAAAGCGACTGACTGTGTGCGCGCGCGCGCACGAGCGCTTACACAATGTACCAGAAGCAACCGCGATATCCATCAATGCTACGCTCCGTTCGGAGTTACGATAATGCAACGGACCACCGTTGCGAGCCGTTGCGAGAGAGACGCACCAGAGAAACGGCCGAGAGCGACAAAGAAACAGGGAGAGAAGGAGAAGAAGCCGGGTGGAAGGTATGCGGCTTGGAAACGGGCATTAATCAATCCGCGCACGTGGAAAGCCGCGGTTTCGCGGGACGGAGCGGTGCCTCACTTGGCTTAATAAAGTTGCAAATCGTTGCATGTACACGTCGTGATTAGACGCGTGACATGCGTTGCGCTATCCGCGCGCATATCTAACGAGGGAACGTACGTACCTTTTTTTTTTTTTTTTTTTTTTTGTTCCGTATTAGCCGCTGCATTTGTAAAGCGGTATCGAAAAATACGTAAAACGAGTTGAATTTTTGAAAGGTGCATTTTTAGTTTCAGATCAAGTGTTTTTTTTTATATATTGCGTGTAATACAGAAATATCTGACAATATAATATGCGACCGCTTTAATTCCCGGATACGCGCCCTGTTTTATTTTTAATACGTGTTTCAAAGCGCACGCGAAATATATTACCGATTAAATTAAAATATTCACGAGAGAAATGTGATATGTAGATGTAGCGGATATCTTTGGGATTCAAATTAATGCATTCGAAAAATTTATAAAGCACGTGTCAAAAGATATAAAAAAAAATTTTTAAACAAAACAATTTTTATTTTTAAACGATTATTCAATAACTGCTGTTGCGTGGCATTCCCGTTTTATTGTAAAGCGGTGCGAGATATATTATCAGCGAAAGTGAGAAATCCGCGAGTCGCCTTCCTGTAAGAACGCTCTCGGCTCGCGCGACGAGAGATTAGTCGCTGCGGCTGGGTCGCGGCGACGGGTCACGGCTGCTATACGGCACCCTGTATATAGGACGGTGACGTCACCGCGGGTTACCTACGAGAGCGGAGTGTGTATAAAATGCATCCGGTGGGTGTGTCGCTCCCATACCCTTTGTGACTCCGGTTGGCGCTAGGAGCGACGAGGCCGCTATTACAAACGCCGCCGTTTAACCGCGGCACGAAAGGGAAGGTGATCGTGCGCGCTCCATCGCGCGCGACCGAATTCTATTTTGTCAGCTTTAAACTCTAAACCTGCCGGAGGATCAATGTCGTAATTCTATTTCCAAGAGAGAGAGAGAGAGACGCCGCTTTGCTCGCTTCTTTCTCTCAGAAAATCTCAAGAAATCTGCGGATATAACTTCTCTCTCCTCTTTTAAGAATACTTTTAAGAATACAAAATGAGGCTGAATAGTGAAGATAAAATGTAAATATCAAATAAAGATTTCCGAGAGATCGAATATGGAAGAAAGTCCGGTAGTAACGAGAGAAGTCGGTATTTACTTCTCGGCGCGAGAAGTAGAGGGTTTCTATCGCACGTGACAATTTTCCGCGAGCAGGGTGCGCCGCGGCGAGTCTGTAGTCTTTCCCATGCGAGGTGAACCTCTCCGCCTGAAAGAAGAAGAGAAAAGGGACAGACTTTCACCTCGGCCACGATCTCGCGCGTGCGCGCGTCCGCGCTACGACAATCGCGAGGGATTTTATTTATTCCCCCGTACGTGAAGAAGATG
Organism: Pseudomyrmex pallidus; assembly: GCA_014825455.1. Classification (NCBI taxonomy): domain Eukaryota; kingdom Metazoa; phylum Arthropoda; class Insecta; order Hymenoptera; family Formicidae; genus Pseudomyrmex; species Pseudomyrmex pallidus. Next base: position 15,520 of record QVNV01025046.1, on the reverse strand, counting down.
ACTCTCTCTCTCTGTGTCTTTGTGAGCGAGCGTGGCTCTTTGCGACAAGTAGCTCTTCAAACGGAATCACACGAGGAATGAAAAAATTCCTCTTCTTCCAACGGTACGGATGAGCACGCACGTCGAGTAAGCTGGCGCGATAGCGTATTGATCGACGCTTTCTGAGCAAAAGATCTCTCTCTCTCTCTCTTTCCTTTCATTCTCTTCTCGATAGAATTTTTTTATTTGTTCTGGATGTTGTTTATTTTGCTATTTGAAAAACAGCTACGTTGTTCGTTTTTTTACATCACAGCTTTGCGACATGAAATGTCGTTTGTTGCACGCAAACAATCGGCATTTGATGTGTAACAATTGTAAACATTACTCGATTATTTGTTATTGCGCAACGAAATGTACTAGACTCTTTATTAAATGGAAAAGGAATATCGTACAGCGCTCTGACACAGACCATGCCACACGGTGAGCCGTCCTTTTTCTCGCAGAGATCTCTTAGTCCCTTGCTATCTCTGCTCGCACCGTTTCTCCCTACACTCGACTTCTCGACACTCTTTTCTTTTTTTACCCTATCCTGATTCTCAACCTTTTCATAGCTCGCTCTCTATCGGCATCTTCACTACCACGCGCAAATAATTTCGATCAACATCTGTGAACCACGTTCTTAATTTTATTACCGACCGATTCAGCCGCTTACACAATTGAGGCCTTTTTCGACACAAATTGTGCGGCTGCGGCGCACAGAAATATTCCTCCCGGCGACTCGTAGGTGGAAACTCGAGTCTCTCGTGCCGATCGTTTGCAAGAGCAACCACCTCTTGAGTGGCATGGGAGGCGAACGCACCATGTTCGTTCATCCACTCTCGCTCTCATCCCTTTCTCCCCTCTCCCCCTCTGCCACCTCTTTCTCACTCTCTGTTTCTCTCGTTTCTATCCTGTCGTTTCTTTCTTTTCCATCTTCCTAGCGTTTTCAGCTTTACTCTGTCTAGCTGTTTTTATTAACCAACCTGAGCCAACCAACTGTACATGCTTCTGGCATGTACGATACCGCAAATATTTGTCCGCCGATTCTATGCCGCTCTTATAGATGGACGGAAACCAGAAAGGTCATTGCTCTATGCAAACATCGACAACTGCGATGAGGACTGTTATAAACATGATATGTGTTACACGTTGTTTTCTATACATGTATGTATATTTATATAATCATCTCGCAATTCAAAGGAAAAAACGACAAAGCGCGCATCTGAGTGTCTGAGAACTAGAACGGGACATTTTGTACAAATTGATTCTGTTGTGAGTCTTTTCTTTGTTTCTGTCGAATAAATCGCTCCGGAATTTACCGCAAAACCTCATCAAGCCGCGGACAAGCAGCGTTAACTTAAATTACCGATGTAATACTCATGGACAATTGCGACAATACCCCGTTCGGATTTAACGTGCGATTAGACCCGAAACGTGACTGCCAATCGCCGGAATATTAGGCTAACTTCTCGACGAGAGGCAAAAAATTGCAACAATGATTAGCAATAATTGCCCGATAATCATAGTAATGCATCTCTAGTTTTGCCTTACGAAATTATGCTTGTGAGTGAATCACGACGTTCCGCGGCTTGCGTCAGAAAGTTCGTCTTATATTAAAATTGCTTTATTATGAAGAGCAATATTCTTTTTTTTCTTTTTTTGTTTTGTTTTCTTTTGTGTGGCAAGAGATGACGTCTCTCCCGAGAGACGTTGAAATCTCGCGGTGAACCCTTTCTCGATCGCCTCGATCAAAATTCGCCATAAGAAATTCATGAACGGCACATTACAACTTTCCCTGTCCAAACGCTTCCGCGTCGGCGAGAAAGTTAACACCATCGATGATTCTATAATCGCGATATATCTTTTCAATGCGATTTTTGCTGAACAAACACATCAAAACTGTTTTATATCGCCTCTTATATCGATATATATATATATATATCTCGCGTCCTTGCATCGCGAGACGTTATTAACTTCCCCGATAGATAACATTGTTATGACACAAATTGTATCCGAGTGTTACTCTGCAAAATTATGCCGATATTGCCTTGTCTCTCCCTTTACTCGAACAGGCAATTGCACGCGCGGTAGAAAGTCAGAGACCGCACTGGCACTTTTTTTTTTTTTTTTTTTTTCATACGCGTGGTGCATTTATTATATCGATGACATCAGCCGCCATCTAAGCGAAGCCAAGTCTCTCTCTCTTTCTCTTTCTTTTTCTCTCTACCTACAAAGTATTATTTGAAAAAATGACGTCACGCCGCGAGCATTGCGATATTACGCCTCGCTATACGAACAAGAAAGTACACGATGAACGTGCAATTGGTCTTTCAATTTATTTACACGCTGTGACCGCGGCACATCTTATCCCAACATTCACCCCTTCTTTTCGTCCGTCCAGTTTAGCGAAAACACGTTTCGCGAAACCCAGAAAAATGTCGCTCGCATTTGCGAGACTCGCGACGCCTATATCCGCTCGCATCCCGCATCGGCGACTCTTTTATCGTCTCGGAAAGATAAATACAGCGTTCCACTTTCCTCACGCGCGGCGCAATAACAGCGTGTCTTACGTTATACCCGCCTTTCTTCCACCACCGAGGGCTTCAATCATAACGGCGAAGCTAGGCTCCATAAATTTGTCACAACACGTGAAGTATACGCGCCGACCGATACGTATATACACGGTACACGCGAGCACGCGGAGCGAGCGCACGATCTCCGCCGTGGCCGTGCGAGAGCGAGGGGGTCGTGGCTGGTATATACGCGAGTATAGGACGGCTACGACGTGGAAAATGTCATCTTCGTGGCGGAAGAGGAGCCCCGGAGTGCGCTCCAAGCGTGGGATGTGGGTCGCGGAGTCTGGGTGTGATCCACCGGCGTGCGAGCGAGCGAGCGAGCGAGCGAGCGAGCGAGGAGAAGAAAGAAGAAGAGAAGACCGAAACGCGCGCGCGGCTTCGCCTCTAACGACGTTGCAAGGCGCGACCCGCGGGGACACTCACGTCACGCCAATAATGACCGGCTATTACCTAATACCCGTGCAAGAGCCGAGCCCGTAATTTTCGATGCCGCACGGACGACGCCGCCTTACACCGTTGACACAATGTACCGCGCCGGTAACGCGGTATAGAGCTCGGGAGTCGGTCACGTCGCGACTTCCATGCGCGATGTGGACGCAGCTGTGCTCAGACAAGAAGCTCTCGCATACTTCGGTTTCTCGCGAGGGTCATGAGCGCTCTCACAGCGATTGTTATTTTCTCGTAAGCAATGTTTTGTTCCGTCGCACGAGATAATTTTTTTCGACGCGCGTGTATAACAAAGAATTCATGTGACGGGACGTTCGAGTATCTCCCAACCTCGGTGACGACGCGAGCCATTAATTACCGGAAACGTGACCCGTTCGACGCGTAACGATGACGCGAAGCGGCGACCCGTTCGCGCATTCGAGATCGAATGCGGGCTTGCGAGATATCGTCGTATCACGACTATCACGAGAGATTCGCGCGCGCTACGACGACGAGATGTCCGCTGTCAAATCACTTTCTCTCGCCGAACACACGTCCCGCGGACGGTTTTCATCTATTAGATCAGCGGCACAAATGAATCGAATCGATCTCGCGGTGAGTTAAGAGGATCAAAATATTATTTTTTTTCCCCAGGCTCGAATTCTGGTCAAAGTGAAATTTTTTTTTCACTCAGATACATCTTCCTTACATGGGTTCCATTCGCGACTCTCTCGAATTAATGGGAAAGAAAAGTCACGGTCAGCCAAGCGGAATCAATTTTAATGGTTGCGCGCGGTAAGCCGCAAAGTCTCTTTAATGCGTATCATGAATACTTATGAAAACGGATCGGTAAACCGCGAAATTTAATTGGTTCGTAGCTACGCGCGCGCGCGCGTCTCTCTAAGTCGCCGTCGAGAGCAGGAAAAGCTTATGCGACCTTGAAAGTCGAACCAAGCCGCTCCTAACCGGCGCGCTCGGTGGTTGAACACGATGTGAAACACGTAACACTCGCTGCTGCTCCTTGATTCGATTCGAGCCGAGGCAAACACGATGTAAAACATATATTTAACGGTAGTCGAGTACCGTAGTGCGCGCGAGGATTGTAATCGTATACGTTTAAAGTGGTGGGTATCGAGTGTTGCTGTTCCGCAGTCGGGGGAATATTAATGATGAGAGCACGCAGTCATCTCGGGAAAGTTCATCGACTTTCGTTCTCTTCGTGGTCGCGCGAGTTGTGCGGGAAAAAAAAGTTGGATATATATCGCCCGTAAGTTATATCTGCCTTGAATCACGAACTATTGAAGGAGCAAACTCTCATACTCGCTTTGATAAGTACACAATGATAAAAGGTCTGCAACAAACATAAATTATTTTGGATCGCGGAATTATTGTGAATGTTTTTTTATACATCTTTTTCGTGATTCGGAAATTGTACGAAGTAATATCGGCCGATTCTCATTGTGTTCCTCGAACGAGCTCGCCTCGACGACGCTCGATTGTCGGTTCGCTTCGTGCCCCGTTCGTTGCGGCATGATTCTGCAATTACAAACGGCCCGAGCGGGCCCCTTTGGGTACGCACGAGCATAACCCGGAAATCGTCCGACACATCAGGGCTCGCGATGCACCGAGGTCCGCGAACGTTGACACCTTATTATCGCCCCGCCTCGGGCTGTGATCGTCAAGGAAGACATCGGCGCGCTCTCTGCGCGCCTCTCGAGCCGCGCAGAGCGGCGAAAGTCCCGGGCAGAAAAGAATGGCCCGCTAAACTATATTCCGATCGGAAGTCACGCGGAATAATCCCGGCTCGGCGGGCGTCGCGCGATTCGATCGCGGCACACCGCGCGGCCGGAGCACCGATAATCTCGAGGTGCCAGCCACGGTTCATTGAACGATTCCTGAATGAGAATATGATGATACACTTTGAACGACCTCCATAGCGCGGAATTATCGAAATATATATAAAGAAGCTCTCAGGGAGAAACTCGGTCAAACCTCGCGTCTGTCGAATCTTTAGAAATCACGAGGTGGTCAGTAACAGAGACAGGAACAAAGTAAGAGATCGATCAAAAAGAAAGAAAGAGAGAGAGAGAAGCGGGTGTGTGCAACGAAGTACTTACAACCGGCGCAACGTGCAGGTAATCATTTTCCGCGACTACACTTTCACGACTGATGATCGGGTAGCGTTTCAACAGCGATCGGCACTGTCGGCCGGTCAGATTTACGCCATCCCGTAATGTGCGCGTGCGTATACGCACATGATGCACGCGTATGTGCAACGCGCGTCGCGAGCACTACGTTCTGCAAGCGCGATGAACGATTGAAGCCAACGCGCGCAAAGCTTAATGCCGGTATTATAAACGCAACCACCTCCGTTGGTGTACTACGGCCACGCAGCTCCGCTATACATCGCCTCGAGACTTCGCCGTCACTTGTCCCGGGACAAGTGGAATGAACTCGCACGCACCCGTAGCATTTCCGCGAGACGATGGCGCTGGCTCACCCGCTATACTAAAACGAGATCCCGCTACACGCACGTAGATATTATTATTCTAAATTGATAACATCGATTTCGAGCGCGTCAAATCGGGCGTAATAATATTCCGACGTAAACGCGTCGGTTGTTATAGCGCGTGAAATATAAAACTTGCGTTAATAAAAAATTTATTAAATAATTCTTTTAAGACCCGCAGCGCGCATTTGGATGGCAATTGCTTCGCATTTATTTCTTCTCGCGTTTATATTGTAACGAATTATATATTACGAATTTTTTTTTTACAAATTTGTTTGATTGTTTTATTATCGTGTGTTATTGAGAGATTCTTCAGTGTGTGTTTCTTAGAGAAAGAGATTTCGTATACATAATAGACTCTCCCCGACGCAAAAGTGGCGTGGTCGCCGGTGCACGACGCCCGATGTTGGAGTACACGTGGTGACTTTCCAGCGACCGCGCAACCACACAACCGTGGTCCAGATAGATCACGTCCGATATAATTAATGAGCACGACCCGCAATTCTCTCCCATACACACCTCTCCGACTCACCGGAGTCCGCCCTAACAAGTACTCTCAACGACGAAACCTAAGTTAACCCGTGAAACCGAATTGCGTTCACAGTGAGGAAAGCCTTTAGGTACTCGCGGTTGAGAGTTGACGCTTCTCTCAATCTTATACCAAAAGTTGGCGGTTACTCAGGATTTTTATATAAAGAGAAGTTTGTCTAAAAGGTCGCATTGTTATCGATTGAATAATTACGTTCCTTAAACATTTTGAAAATTAAATAACACTAATTGTAAGAATAAAAAACGTTAAACTGACAAAGTTGTCGCTACTAAAAATCTGTGTGTTTATTTATTTTTTTTTTAATATAATAAATTAAAAGAAAGCAGAAGAACTTGGATTTTTCGCGAATAGCTTCTAACAGATACATTAACGATGATAAGTAAGCGCGGTCTGCATTAATGTGAATAAGACAAGTGACTTTCGTTCTATGCGATGTGCATGAATGCGAATAAGTCAAGTGGCGCAAGGGGCATGTCTCCAGACGAGGTCGTGCAGAGAAAGTTGAGATGCTTAAACTTTCAATCAGGATGTCATAAGCGTTAGGCGAAGTAACGCTCTGTATCAAATATATTCGCCGAGTCATGTTTTCGCGCGCGCATTGTCACCGACAAGAGACGCAACCGATAAAGAATCTCGCGCATTACGCCTATACAGCGAATTCCATTCCGCGTGGCGATCTGTTGAATAAGATCGATTCAACAGTGTGTATATACTATTCGTCACGATGAATACTATTAATTCAGCGCGAGTTTATATCGCAACAATTACACCTCGATTACTTTCCAGCGGTATAATATAGCGAAAAATAATTTAATCTTTCTTATTATTATTTAGTTTTAATTTTATATAATTTAAATATTGGCGTGAAAAGACTCACCGCGCAGGATGAAGCAACTGCTAATGTTATTTCCTCATCGACCGCGAACTCGTTTTGTTCTTCTCCCATCGTTAATTCCGAATCAAGATACGGCGGAGTTTCAATCGCTTCCGGCACTTCTGCTATCAATGTATCGCTCGAGTCGCACTTGTTCAGATTCATGTCGTCTTCTGTAGCCAGTGTTTTGAGAAATATAGCTGTGTTTTCCTCGTCCGCGCGGAATTGTTCCGATTCCTTCGTCGGAATTTCCGATTCGTTCGAGGCGCGTTGTTCTGGATTCGCATCCCCAGCGCCTTCGCAAAGAGACGTTCTGCTTCGGCTAAGATCGCGATTCTCGCCCGACAACAGCCTAGTGAGAGCTTCGTTCGGAAACTCCTCGAGATTCTCGCCTCTCAAGAAACTCTCTTCTGTTTCACGCGCGGAATCTTCGACGGGCTCAGCAGCCTGTTCGAGTCTCTCTTCGGGGAATTCCGTGTATCTCTCCGGAGGCTCGTCACGATCCTCCTGATGACTCGCACAGGTCGGAAAGTCCTCTAAGTACCACGAAGTGCAGTTCTCCTGACGTCTCTTCTCAGCGATGCTCTCATCGCCTTTCGACAGCGCACCCTTGCACTTTCTCAGGTAGCTCTTCACTTTCTTGGTCTTGCTCTTTCGGGTTTCCTGGCTGCGTGGCAAGACATTGTCCGCGCTCGCGTCCGTGGGTATCACTTCTGTGGGCGGTTTTGTCTGCGTTTTCTCGAAATCTTGCGCTTCTTTCACTTTGGCAGCCACAGTATCGTCGAAGAGAACGCAGGGATCTTGCTGCTCGGTAGTCCATGTTTCCTCCTTTTCCGGTGGCCGGCGATCTGCCGGTATCACCTGCAATGATAATAATAAAAAAATCAAACTTTATTATTGTTCGTCTTCATTTATTTCATTTATGACATAATTGAATTTAAGATCAATTGATACGTAACGTAAAATTTCAGAGCTTATACATTTTTAAGAGTATCGCAAAAACAAGCAAAGTTATGTACTTTTATATATATGAACAATATTTACTTATAATTACAAAGCAAAAAAAATTAAACAACTTCAGATCAATACATCAAAAATATTTGCAAACAAAAGAATTTTATGGGAGAAATAGATATAAGCCAAAAGTATTAATATAATTATATCCCGTTGTAGCCACACCTCAATCCAGTATACATTGTCACCGTACTGGTGCAATTTTGCACTTTGCATGTTTGAAGTTTAATAACTTTTTAGTATAATGAGCTCAAAAATAATTTAAAACTAGTGAAAATAGAGGTAAACAATTCTCAGAAATTGAATGAACTTAGTTAAAAATGTGCGAAAGACATTTTTCTTAAGTAAAAAATAAAAAAAATGAAAAGAACTTTTTAAAAAAATCGTGTTTTCTCAATTTTTGTTGGTGCAAATAACCACCAGTGTGGCTACAACGGGATATAATTAATAGATACAAATAAGCTAAGATTGGCAATAAATAAATACGATTAACGCATTGACAATAAATAAGATTAACGCATAATATAAATATGATTGAATTAACTTAATTAAATTACAACATTAAATATCTAATGTTATAAAAGTACTAATAGTAGAGAAATAATTAATAGTCGTAGCGAAAGAAAGAGAGAGGAGAAAGAGTGAGAATTAGAGAGAAAGAGAGAAAGAAAGAATTAGAAAAAAGTATTACAAAAAGCGTACTTTTCCTAAAACTTTCGATCTTCTTATCTTTCTACATTCAGAAAGGTATGCATAAAGTTGCATTTGAGTTTTCATTTCTTTGGCATCTATATCATATCTTACCAAAGAAGGATCGTTAATTTTTTTTCGATATTTATTTGATTTCTTTTTTTTCTTTTTAGTGACAATTTGTCTACGTCTTACTTCGACGTTAAAAAGATCTCTCCAAGTGTGGCATACAATGCCAGCTACTTGGAGAGTCGAACTGTCAAGCATACGAATTATCATACTTGTTAATTCGTATGGCAATGACGTTACGAAATCAATTTTTTTTTCATCGTAAAGGCCGATAAACCTGATTATCTGCCTGAAGTATTCCATTGTTACGTCAGGAAGATCAGACTAATAATGACTTGACGGCCACTGAGGACCCCTTTATATACCCATCCTCCCACCACATGGACAACGGAAGTGAGGTAGTAGGAGTGAGGAGGAAGTGAGTGGTGGTAGAGACGGGGAGGGGGTGGAGCGGGGGTAGTGAAAGAAGGGAAGACGGTAAAGGAAGTAAGGGAAAGAAAGTAGATGAAGGGAAGGGATGAAAAGAGAACTTATACGGAATTATGTATCGCACGACTCTTTTGATTTTTTTTTTCTACACGAACGCGCGCTGTTAATTTTATCAATACATGTCTCACATTCCAAACAAATAAACACATTTGTGACATTTTAAGTTCTTGTTTTAGAAAGTAACAGTTTTATTATAGATAACACGACAAACTACGTTTGATTTATCGAAGTCTCGCAACGGCAGCTGTTTATGAAAAAAACTACCACACATATTTCAAAAAAATCGTTTGCAAATGAATGACTTTTTTTTTACTCTGGTACAATTATAAATTTTGTTATGTTCGACGGGACGAGCTTGTACCTTTTTCCGGCGCAGCAGCTTCCAATCGAAATGACTCATCTTGTTCGGTTTATCTTTTCTTATCTTCCTTCTTCACTGCTTCTTCTTTACCAATTTCGTTCCTGTGATTTTATTTATTTTTTTTTTTCTTTACGGTCGTAGACGGAAGAAAGCGAGTGTTGAACTCCCGGTCACGTTATTCTCACACGTGCGACGTAACTAGATTTTGTTTGGGCTTCTCAGCGTGGCGAACGACGACGACGACGACGACAACGAGAATGACGACACGGGCAAAGGGCAGAACGAAATGGCTCGGGCGTTGCATTCCTGGCACGGTATCCCGGCATCGCCGTTCCGTGAGGTTCTCCGTGTTCTCGGGCCGCGCGCCCGGGGATACGTGTCCTTGGTGTGGACAGCGGCATCCGCCCACCTTCGAACGCATGCACCGGGATATGGCTCGGAACCGACCGAGAGCGCGGGAATTCGCTCGCGGAGAGAAGTACCCGTCAAGGTCCCAAACGGGATTTCATGTTCGAGAGACGCTTCTGACAGTCGGACGGTTCCACGTCCATGAGGAGGAGCACGAGCAGGTTCGTACGCAAAGTCGCCTCAGGAAAGGTCTCCGCCCTTTTCACGGGGAATCACAAAACGTGCGCGATCACGACCGTTACGATGAGAATTGTATTAACGATCAAACGATCGTCTGGCAATCGCGTCCCGGAAAATAATCGTGTTGATTGCGAAAAATCCTGCGCGACACGCGGCGATGCAGCGAACAACGACATTCTGTTAAACTGCACCATACACGATAATACCGCACGTACACATAAGCGCACACACGTACTACTACAACCAACAAAACGTGATTCCGGAACAGTCGTGTGAACCGGGTCGTGAGATCACTTCGTAATTTTCAGGAAGATTTACACGACACTTCGAGACGCTCGCGTCGGCGTTGCGCTGGCGACGCCGAGGGAATCCATATCGCCGAAAAAGGTATACATTCACGCCCATGAAATTCACGTACTCGAGTTAACACGAGCGTCTTTTTTTACCGAGCCGCGCGGACAGGTCGTTCAAACATCTTCTCATCTCTACATCCGCCCACTTGGTTCAAGAAAGGAGTCAACATCTTGTTCGCGAGACGTCGCGAAGATCCGCAACTGGAGCCATGCTGCCATTTCTCTCGACCACCCCGCGACCGGAAAAACAGTCTATACGCGCATCATACGAATTCCTCTCGCTCGAGCGACACGATGTATTTATTCGTAAATCACCTTTTTCCGCTGGTGATCCGAGCTCCCCGCAATATGACAACAATTCTGTCTCTCTTTCTCAGCAGACGCTGTTTCTTATTGAAAAGCGTCACTTGCATCCAACTTTTTTGTCGCGCACGGAACAATCTCCGTCTTTCCCTCCGCTTGTTTTCTAACCCTCACTTCTGATTTTAACAGAAAAGAAAACACTCGCGCACAAACACTCGCTCGGACTCTATCGACTGACCTGATTCCGCGATGCGGCGCAGTTTAAACGCGCACCGTTCAAGCGGCGCGTCTGACGCGACGGCGGCGACGGCGGCGGCGGCGGCTTTCTCGCGGCTTGTCGGAGGTGGTTTCAGCGGACCGTGCGGAATCGCGCGCGAGCAAACGGGAACGAGGGTGGTCGGCGCCATGGGCGACAACAACAGTCGGGATGCATCTCCATGCGCGGAGGATGCAGGGCGGCGTACTGTCAAAATAATCGTCAGACAATTCCGCGGAGCAGACGCGGAACGAGCGTGGCCGGCCAAGGAATACGGGGCATGCGTGATGATGACGCCTATCCGCTTGCCGTCGTCGTCGCCACTGCCGCCGACGTCGACGAGGGGGATATAATCGAAACTCCCCCGCCTCGACCTTCGCCGCGACGCGGAGCTCAAGCGGCCTGAATGGAGAGTAACGGCGTGGCGTGTTCAACGATCTGACCGGACGAAGGCATATTACACTTTCGTTTTTCTCACATGGATAAATGACCGCTAAAAAAAACTCGAAGCCTGCCACGAAAAGTGGATACGTAGGATAATTGCATAAGTTTTTGTTACAAGAAGCGTTGCTTTGTGTATAGACTAGTAGTCGTATATAGTACGTAAAGCTTGCTTTATGATTATTTATAACGTAAGCATCGCGTGCACATTCTGATTGAAATCGTAGTCGCGTGGATAACGAGTTGCAAGAACTGCAGTACTTTTTTGCAGAAGAAAAAAGAAATTTATAATGAGAGAAATCACATTTCGTCACGGTTATATGAGAACCGGAGAATACTTGCTGACGCTTCGGGCGCGCGTCTACAAAACGCGTCTCGAAAATATCAAGGCGATCAACTTCAGAAACTAGTATTAAACGCGAATGCTACCGAACGATGATGCGTTTCAATTAACGGAAACGCGGAAAATATCAAAACACGGGAATTTATTTCTCGCCAAAACATCGCGCGTGATGAGAAAAGACAAATGCTCTCTGCAATTAGGGATAATTGAATAATTATACAAGATTATCGCGAATATATAATTATACAACGTTGCAAACAGAAAAGCCGTGGATTATCTCGGACGAGATAATTAACGAGGAAGCTAATATAGGACCGCTTATACGGACCCAGGTTTAATGCGTTCAGAAAAGAAACCGAGAAGACTCGGCTTCATCACTCGCCAGGCAAGCGGAAGAAGATCAACATCAATAATCCGGTAACGTCCGAGAGCAAAAGAAAACAGAAGAAGCCGACGACGATCCGCCAAACGGACAACAGTGTCTGTGACTACGTACCGAGAATCACGAGCCATTCCGAGAAAGGATATCTCTCGCACAAAACGATTATTAAAAAAATCTCTATGTAATTACATATGCATACAAGATAGAAGTCTGTTGAATGTTTTATGTGAAAATTATCGCACACACAGAGCAATATAATACACGTTTTATCATGCTTCTTCATATGTTAACAATTTTTAAAATGAAATCGAGTTAAAGTATCAAATTATTTCAGTAGAATTGGTTTTCAGAGCGCCTATTTTTTTTAAGTAAAACAATGTAACGGTGAAATCGTTAATCTAGTTAGCGATTATAAATAGTTCGTGACAATTACATCTTTTATATTGGTCTCCTTCAAGTAACAGTACCCGATATATTGTACGGTTGATAACGTTGTACCACGGCTAAAATGCACCCAAGCATGAATCGGATTACACCCTAAACCCTTTGAAGCTTTCAAAGCACGTAGCGCATTACAACCCATAAACATAAACGATAGTAATGCAACTGCATTCGTAAGCAGCCTGGCGCCACCTAGTCATTGGAGTCTACACTAGATTATCTTACGTTGATCAACAATGTAGATCTAATGCACGCGCAGAGCGCGTATTGCATACATATTGTTACAAAAAGAGAAAATTAATTCACGCATTTTTTTTTATTAAAAGTTTTATCCACTAAGTTGCACATCTTTCAAGATAAAAAAACCAGAGATTTCTACACTAGTTTTCTATTTTTCTCGCGAAATTAAATTCTAATTGTTACAACCGACAGATCTCACACATGATGTAAAATGCGTTGAAAAAGATTCGAGACTCAAAGTGATCAAGGGTTAATGGACTAATCAGAAATAATGACTCACCGGCAGATTTCTGATGCCCAGCCGCACCTTCGAATATTTCTTCATAAACACCCGCCAGAGCACGTAAGCCATGACGACAGTATAGGTTGGTTCTCGAACACTCTTACTTTCTTTCAAAGTCAGATCCGTCCTTCCTCTTGAGAGGTTGCAGAGACGTTAACGACATCGTTCGTCGCGTCATACGCGAAACGTTTGATCGCGCGGAAGAAGATCCGCAGCATCGCGGATGACAACGCGACAAAACTAGACTCACAAGGACACCAACTTCAGCGCACTTTTATGTTTTTTAGTCTGCGCGTGGAATATTCGTTACGTCACTTATTAGCAATGCCGACGCTGTGTGTGTACCGACGACCGTGTACGCAAAAAGATCGGATTCCCGAATCGCTGTCACTTATCTCGTCTGTCACGCGCGGCCTTTACTCCGCTAATTCACCAAGCGCGGTTCACGATCATCGTTACGCGCGCGCGATGATGACCTTCGTTTTACGTCACGCCTCGTCGGCGTTGATTCAATTCACACGTCGATCACGTTGTTCGCGCGGCTTTTCCACACAACAGAAAAAACACTCCGCGCGATTACTATCAGTACAATTTCGAGCAGATTTCACTCGCGAACTTCGCTTGCAGCGAGCTTCGCGCCGTCTCGGTCGTTCCGAAAGCCGGCGTTACGCGCCGCTTCGTGAAAAGTATTCATAAAGTCACGTGATAGTCCGAACGCTGCCGCGGATGCGCGACGAGTAATGTACTTTGACAAAACAAGAAAAAAAACAAGTCGAGCTCGTAAAAGCAATCAAGACACCTTGTACCTTCTCGCTCTCCGCTTCGGAGCGATTAAAAAACCTGTTAGTCTTTTTCAAATCGTTTCAATTCCCGCTATCCACGATTATTTCTTTCTCGATTAACTGTATTTGTGACTCGCGTCAAAGTTTGTGTGGCAATTGCGTTACTTACACGTTTCTGTGTCCCAAGAATATCTGTTTCGATTCCGTCCGTTCCGGAAAAAAAAAAAAAAAAAAAAATCACCGCCAATGCGACTTTCGCGTTAGGCGCGATTCGCGACGCGTTTTCTCTCGCAATTTACCTTCACACGCGTTCGGCGCGGCGCGCGCTCTTCTCGACTCACCGACTCTCGTCCGATACGGAAAGGATCATCGTCCCCGTCATTCCGTCGTCGCTTGAACGAGGATACGAGGCGCGAATTTTGCACGAGCAACGGGTCAAGAGGCATTCCACACACCTGCCGGCGTCCGCTGCCGCGATATAACTGACACGCGCGACACGTAACCGTTCGCTCTCGCGAACCGCTGCCGCCACCGCTTTCGAACGCGCGCTGCGAAACAACAATACGACGGAGCGCGCCGAACGTAAGAATTGTTTATAGGTGGCACCCCTTGTTTCCGAAATCCGTTATCTGCGCGGAGTATTCTTTCTTCTACCATACGTGAAATTAACATAACACTATTGAGACAATCATGTCCGTGCGAAGCGTCGAGAAAATGATCCCGTTATTATTTTGTGCAAACACTTTCTTCTGAAGATGCTGGTGCGACTACGAGGTAAGAGATTTCGGAGAAAAATACTCTCCTGAGCAGATTCAATATATTTATGCAATAACACGTAAAACCACACGAGTGCTTCATGACTTGGGAGAAATGTGAACGACTAATCGTAAAGGAAGGGAGAGAACTCGATAACGTATGGACGCGCGCGTCCTCGCAATGTGCAAACTAAAATAGGAAGACTCGTATATTTTATTCGAGTCTCGTGCCATCGGCGGCGCGGCGTTTTTTAGCACCGGACGCGGCGCGACCTCGGCGTTCCGATGCGCTGAAAAGTTATCTCCCGAGAGACAGGGTTAATAAAGACGATTTTACGGCCTGCCGCGCCGTCTTTTCTCCCCCCGCATCTCTCTCTCACTCCGTAGAGAGATTTACGTTACGGGAACGAGGCGAACGGTAAATCCTAATTGTTAGGCCCCGGTCGTAGGTAGGTACGTACGCATACGCGTACGTACGTACTACCTTGCGCGCGTTCGTTTCGGTTTGTAACTTTACACCGGCGCGCTGCCGTGGCAAACTCGGATGAAGTGTAACGCGTAAAATTCGCTCATATCGTTGCGCGCGCGACGGGCCGAATGCAAATGCAAGCGGGAATACGAGGTGTCGTAACTCTCTCGGGAGAGGGTTCTCTCGCGCGGAGCGAGAGAGAAACGATCGTAAATCCGCGAAATCTTGGAATTTTTGTCGGGCGCCCACCGTTCACATTGTTGTTCGTGTTACGGGCTTGAGAGAGGTCTTCTTTCCCCTCCCCCCCC
>QVNV01025045.1:0-33631 GCA_014825455.1 Pseudomyrmex pallidus | reverse complement strand
GTTCATCGACCCGAAGATCTGGTTTTTTGCCTCACATCGGCCATTTCCCATTACGATAATATATCAAGAGGAAGATCGTTGAAGAAAAATCTATTATTTTCAGATTACTTAACGAAGTCATCGTTCATTTCTTTTTTGCCTTTCAATTTCGATTTATCCGTGATTTTCAGACGTACCTAACAATTTGACTTCTTACTTCGTCGGACTACCCTTGAGGAAAATTGCTGCCCATTTTTCTCCGTCATCCGGTCTCACCCCAATAAGCTGTCGCGAGTTAAAATCTGAAACTCGATGGTACGCGTATCTTCCTTTTGACGGAATACTCTTTTTCCCACAACCTTGCAAAATGAGAAGCTACTCATTGCCACTTGCAAAAATTATTTCGGATGTAAATCAAGATGATAAGCGAGTTTTGTTGCTCTGGTTAATACAACGGCGTTAGTGTTTCCGTCATTTGCGCGTATTTCGTTTAAAAAAAAAAAAAAATGTCTAAACATTGCACATAACAACTTTGTAAACAAAAAGAAATATTTATAAATAACTAAAGTTATTCAATATTTAAGGACAAATATTTAAATGTTTTTATCAAGCAAATACCGCTTGTAATATGAGAAATGATGTTAAATCACAAATTGATACATCGGTATAACACGAAGGCGGATAATAACAATCACGGTTGTCAGGAAACGAAAGTTTCGCGTCTCTCTGATTTTTCGCTCAGACCACGGCAAGAGCAATTACTTTAGGAATGATCGTCACGGGATAGAGCAGAGAGTGAACTTGCTTAAGGGAAACGGCGCGGGAGGTGGTACGGGGATGCAAGAAGTGGATTGTGCAGCGACAACGTTAATAAATCTCTGGTAATTAGAAAGAATGTCCCGAGGAGACGAAATTGCCAGTGGGTCCGACTTGGTCGGTCTGTTCATTTTTTACGCTACACGAGCGTTAAGATCTTTTAATGCTAGGTTATAAATGATTTGCGAAACCGGAGCTCTATGCTCCTCGACGCACTGCATAATACCAACCAGACAACCAGACGACCACTTTCTCGTTAGTCACGTCGGATTTGTTACAATTAAATTTAAATATAAGCTGGAGTTTAAACGAGAGGAGATATTAACTCACACACACAAAACAAACAGATAAAGTGATAATACACACACTCTCTCTTAGTGATAATACACACACTCTCTCTCTTTTTTACATTTTTAGAAAAGACAAATGAGGTTTTTGTTAGAAAGAAAAACAGGGATTTTTATACAATAGTAATTTCATCACCAACTATTTTAACACGCCACGTGAAAATTGCATGTGTTGAATTACTGGTGATGTTATACTACATTAATGAATTTTTACGTAAAGCCGTTTACACACATGCATACAGATCCAAGTTTAAATTAAATATTACCGACTTACGTTTAAGATTTATCTATAAATTCATAAATTTGTTGTAAGTTTGCTCGTGCGCGCACGACACAAAAGAAGATTATTATAAACACACCTACAGTTTGAATCAAGAAGGCAATAATTCTTCGTGCCGGAAATATATTTAAACGTCTCAATTGCAGCGCACGCGGCGCCGGCAGGTCCGGTTGGCAATACTAATTAAGTGCTGGTGTACTCTACTGACGGGAAACCCCCAGAATCCGGAAACGAGGGTAGATGTAATTAGGATGAGTTGTGACGCCTGTAGCGCGGAACCCTTGGCTTCGTTACTCGCGCTCCTCTTCGCGGCAGCGCCTCGCACAAACACACGTACTTCCCGTGCGCGTAAAATATTGTTGGGACGCGATTCAAGCCGGTTGCTGATTGAGCGTTCGATTGGTATGTACGTGGATACATTAGTTTAAGATTAATGCACGCGTCTAATCTGATCGAACGCGATCGCGGAAGCGAGGATTGCGTAATAGATCCATCATACATTATCCCCTCGACTTGGTCTTATCCGCTTCTCGTCGTCGTGTAGGAACGCCGGCGCGCAACGCTCATCCTACAATCGTGGGAAACGGCGGCTAGTTGGACTCCTATTAATGTTGTACAGTCGGCGCGTCGTATTAGCATAAAGTTTCACGCGAGAGAGTACCGGGCGCGCTCGGAAACCAAACTTTCACCTAAACTCGGGCGCGCATACGCGCCAACTACGCGACTACAGTGTTTTGCCTGACTACGATTTGCCTGTGTGTTTAGTTTGTTTTGAGAATCAATTTTCTCGAATAAGAGATGGATCTTGTCGAGTCAAGAGACCGACAAATAACGATTTTAATCATATTAATTGTTAATTCGATTTAACTCGACAAGAAAGATTTTAAATACCGTTTGAAGATTTGACATTTTTATAAACGTATTTGGTTTTTGTATTATTGTTCTCTTATCTTAAAACACGCGCGTACGATTCATATCGAAAATTACACGAGAGAGTCAATACGTTTAATAACTTGCGTAATTTTCTCTGTAAATAATTATTAATATATATTACGGGGCAGTGTGTGTGTGTGTGTACGCGAGTATTATTATATGCATTTTTTTTATGCTGCGACATTTCGTTTGCAGTGTATAATTATCGTCGGTGATTAACGAAGCACAACAGAACGATACACGATGATTTATATAGATACATGATAAATAATTAAGTACAAGTTTGATTTAATCCTACCATTACAGTGTACACATTTGCACGTAAAATAATATGATACCTGTAAATATATATTTATTTATTCGTATAAACATTAAACATTGCGTTCAGTATATGTTTACAGCAGCTTCATAAAAAAAGAATAAGAACAGTTTTATCTTTATTCCAAAAAAAAAAACCAAAAAATACATGCATGTTTCCCTCAATTATTATATGGAAGAAATACATTAAATTACGATATTTTAATTAATCTCACAGTGCAATCTTTCCGCTACGTTTAACAAGTTATGAAGATAACCATGAAAGCAGCCACGTAATACGAATCGAAGAAACTTTATGCACCTACTTTCTCTAATTGCTGGACACCGGAATCCCGCTAGTAAATTTTCTTGACAGAATCAGCCACACTTCATCCAGAACTCATCAAGATAAAAGTCCGTGAGGAGGGAAACACTTGGTGATGAAGCCTGTTCGAAATAACAATAAAAATTTACCTATTTCCACGCTAATATGCCGCCCGTTTTTCATTACTTAATCGCGTTTAATGCGATTTTATTGCACTCTAAGTGCGAGAAAAAATTTTCACGCAGATAATTTCGTAATCAATCTTTATTCCTACTCTAGAGAGATACGAATTTATGTCTGGTATAAAAACTATAGTAACTGTAATATTTTTTATATGTTATAAATATTTTCTCTTGTTAACCGAAAAGCGAATAATCTTGAAGCGATAATAATGTTGCAAAAAAATGTCGATCTTTGAAAAGAACTCGTTAGGAAGAACAGTTTGAGGGACTATTTTGCGGTATGTGACGATTCGCTGCGGTTTGTGAATTAACTCTTGAATAATAACAAGATGATGAGACGATCCAGCATTAACAAACAGTTGTAGATGGAAATAAAAACTATAAGTTTTGGAAGTTTTCAGATAATGCTCAATAGAGAAGAGAATTTTCTGCTGTTATTTACGTTTTCGTAATTTAACACACACATGTGCGGCTATTCACGCGGGTGTAATATAGATATGAGTTTTTTGTTAAATTAATTTAATACACATTAAGACTTAAACAACTGTTTTTAAATTATAATATCACACAATCGTTACGCTTCCGCTTTTTGCATCGCTGCCGATTCGGATAAGTACTTATACCAAACCTACAATTATACATATCTCGGCTACAACACGACGGAATTTTTTTTTCCGCAGAGGATCCGTTATTCTATTGAAAGGTCGTCGATATCCTCCGCTGATACTTGCCTTTAAAAAAACCTGACGGGCGAAATGAAATACGTCACCGTCGATGGCGATATTTCATAGTTCCGGACGATCGATTCCGATGCGAAATTCCAACGAGAGACGCTCGTTTTCGCCGCGCTTCTCTGTCGTTCGAGCTGCAAATTAAAGGCTTCCTCTCTCTTTCTTTTTCTCTTTCTCTCTCTCTTTCTCTTTACGCCAGGTGCCGGTTTCCATAAAATATTCGCCACTCTTGTGTTTTCAACATTCCTGAAACTTGCGCTACGCAAACAGCGAACTCTTATAATCGAGCACAGCGCGCGTGACTTGATTACTCTGGTTCGCCGCGAGAAAGAAGATCCTCCCACGAAGCGAATTTCTTAAAGCGACGAAGACGTCGTAATCCGTTTTCTTAAGCTGGGTGCGGGAAGAAGAAACGACATTCGCATGGGAGTCCGAATAATTAGCGAGATGGGATACTTACCTAAGTATTCCGCAGAGTAGGCCGCACACACGGAGCGGCGGGCTGGAGGGAATCTTGGGACAAGGCAATGGAGACTCCTCAGCTGGTTGCCGCTCGGGTCTGTAATTTCGATAATTATGGGTTAATGCGTTTAGCCGCGCAGCGGCACACGTAGCTGGAACATGATTCCAAACGTACGTGAGATACCTGCAAATTAATTAAACGACTGCCATGCTCCTCCAAATAACACGTACTTGTTTTCAATTTTGTTTTACTCGTTTATCAGAAATGTACAAATCCGCATAAATCAATGCTAACGAATTTATGCACAATTGCTTTTGCTAAAATCATACGTAAATTTGTTTATGTAACAACATTTATATGTAATATTGTTTTATATGTAGAGGGATTTTACACAAATTATAAATATTATAATATACAATACAGGATATAAAATATTACAGTACAAATATATATCTCTCTCTTTCTACATATATGTATATATTATAAATTATTAATACAAAATTTAAACTTTCTTTTTCTTTACTCTTCAAACGTCTATTAATGTCTTCTATTCTAAATAGATGTATTACCCCAATAGTATACATGATCGATACGCGAAAATATAGGTTGCGCTTATTTATGAAAATCCTTAATTAAAAAAAACTGCGGTGTACAGATATTAAAATGTATACACGAGCTGCGAGAGCTGCATCGTGTTTTTAAGTTTTGACAGAGTATCTTCTTGAAAGCTCTCCCTCGCGAGCAAGAAGCTTCCCTTTATGATGAAACAATATCGTACGTCGCGTTTTTCAGCCGCCCGCATTTCTTCCGTTCCACCGGCGACCTCGTCTCGCCCACTCACGGGTTTTCGTCGCCTCCGCCCTATCTGCATTCCTAGTCCCAACGAGCCGCAAAGGAATTCCAATTTTAAACAAAAGTTTCCTGACGGCGGTAACCTCTCTGTGACCTTCTCTCTCCGTTTCACTTCTTCGCTTCCACCTTCTCTACTGTCGACATCGCGGATTCTAGTCGCGCGTTCATGCATGGCTTGACTATGAGCTAGGCACATTCGCTTCTTTGTCTACCAACATGTTGCGTTTGTATTTGCTTTGCCCATTATGAAAGTACGAAAAGTAGTAAGAAATTCTGCCGTTCCTTCGACAAATTATTTTACGGTCACGAAATTGTTTTATTTTTTTTTTTTCAAGTTTTATCTTGACGTTGTATACGTGTAGCGTAATAAGTGTAATAAGTGTAATAAGTTTATGTATATATAAACTAAACAAAATTAGAGTATAAGTGATGCTTAATTTCACGATTATGAATAATATAGTGAACTAACGACAATAATTTACGAAATCATCATTTTAAAGAAGAATTTACGCATTCACGCCCTTTTAAACGCCTGTCCGAGCAAGAGTGGCATCTTCGGTTATAGCGTGGGAGAGAGGAAGACAGGAACGCACAAAGAGAAATCGCGACATAACACATGCACGGGAGCCGTATCGAGCCGACGGTCTTCTCCGTTTTTTCTCGGATCGCCCATTTTAATGCCCTCTACCGCGTCTGCAAATCGTCCCGGTAGAAAAAGGGCGAGTCGCCGATGGGGAAAATGGTAGCAAGGGCGACGATAAACAAACGCTAATCCATAAATCCTCTTGCAAACGGCAGAAAGCACGCGCAATAATACGTATACGACAACTCGAGACGTACATCAGCGCTTGCGACTGTTGCAATATCGATAAAACATTGATCCTCCATTCGTGCCCGAAGTCTCTTGTATAGGATTCGCAATGCCGTTAGGCGCTTCCCTACGCCGCCGCCGCCGCCGCGTTCAGCTGAACCGCGTCGTTCGCAGATACGCCGAGCACGCGTGCATACGAAACACCGACGGGATTATATCCGACTCTCTGCGTGGGTGCACTTTCGCTTCAACCCATCTGGAGTATGCGCGCGTCTATACCGGCATCGTCATCTACACGCGTATAGCCTCGCGCATGATTCGACGTTAATGGAATTCGGGTTGGAGTGCATTCTTTCAGCGAACAATCACGCGGCGAAAGCGCCGTGCGCGATTATTTGAAATCAAAGTGGACCGAGTGGCCACTCGAAGCGAGCCTGATCCCAGTGATTGTTATTTTACACACTTTTCAACGTATTGTTAACTTAATTTACACGCGTAATCGCGTTAAAGTAAACGAATAAACTGTGAGTAAAAATTAAATTTTTAAGTTGTGCCGTTTAATATAATATATATAGGTACATACCAAACGCGCAGCCAAAATAATTTACTTTAACACTTGATCGATGAAAAATGTGTGTCTGATCGATCTTCTTTTATTAACAACCCGTCTCGATTCGCCAGACGACGCGTTTATACTGTATATGTATGTACATACATCCTATCGCGAATATCTCATAATGGCACGCGTGCGCGCGAGACTCGTTTATATCCGTTCATGAATGAAAGATTAATATTATCTCCCCGGTTGTATGATTTTGCTAATCTAAGTCTACCCGATAGATCAAAGCGCGCGAAATCAGGGAGCGTTTGCATTATCCGGGAGCGACGGCGCTTAACGTTGCGCACCGTCGCGGATTTCGATGGCCTATCCTGCCGGGTAATACCCGCTTCTTGCCGGATCAAAGCGCGGTGATTCTGTCCTGGGCAACGAATTGGCAAGCTCGTCTCTGAAAATGGTACTGTAATTATAAGGTCGGAGACATCGAGAAAGACAGAGAGAGAGAGAGAGAGAGAGAGAGAGAGAAAGCAGAACGAGAGAAAGACCGAGGGTCGACTGTGGACCAGAGAGAGCGGGGAATGACGGGGAGAGTTGGCGAGACGAACGGCGGCTCAAACACCACAGCACAAAATTCACAATCTAATCCAACTAAGCAAATTACTCTCAACTTCCTGGGCGACAGCTACGCACGCTGTCCTTTCGCCTTGCATTCCCGGCAACTTAGATCAAAGGAAACTGGGCGTCCTTCTGCGCGGGAATATCGCGCCCGACAACGTTTCATCTCACGGCACCCGTACTTCCGGCGTCTCTTTTCCACCGTCCTGGCCGGTTTCACAGACGCCGGCTTGCATAGAGTTCGGCGATTAACGCGCTCGACCGTCCTGTAATCGCAATCCTTCGATCAGACACTCGTATGTATGTATATACACGTATGTGCGTGTATGTGTGTATGTGTGTGTGTGTAACGAACGCATCGAAATGCATAGCTTGTCGGTCGCAGTGATATGACGCGAGTTTAACGCGGCGCGTCACAGCACGTACTGTAATACCTGATCAATTTGATACCACGTGCATTAGACTTCGCAAATTATTCCTTACATATTGAATTTTTTTTTTATTCGGAAAGTCACGTTTTACTTATTTATTACTGTTTCGTACAGTTTCACAGACCGATGTATTAAATTATCACGGCCATGTGACAAATTGTTACAAAGTTAAAAATCACATATTTAAAAGATTCGATTTTATCGTGCACGATTAGGCTACAAAAAAAAAGAGATTCCAACAGATTTTCGATCACGGGTTTTCAAACGTACTCGCTTTTGACTGAATCAGAGGCGCTTGCGAGACAGAAACGACGACGGAAATCGACGTCGTCGAATCGTCGGCAGATAGAAAAGGTACACGGGGAAAGATAACGCTTCCGGAACGCAATATTCGTTTGCAGCGAGGCGGACTGTAATTCCTACTTGCTTGGTCTTCGGAGGCGAGGCAGTAGAAGCTCTGCGTCTGTTGATTATCCGGCTGGTAAACACGGCATTGTTATCGATTGGGCCAACAATCTGCCGCCCCCATATTGACGCAATACTGCCTCGCAGTTGCATAATGAATGGTTGGCTAATGACCCTACGGAGCTTGCGGAAACCGCTGCGAGAGGATGACGGCGGGGGCTTGGGAGCCAAGCCACTTCCGTCATCAAGCATGCACCACCGGAGCAAACGAGTTATTCGAGACATACGCTCCCCGATTGTTGGCGAGGCGAAGGAATTTGACAGATTATTTTTGTACGTGCTCACGCGCAATTATTTTAAACGCAAATAATTATGATCTATTATAAAATACGATGCTCTTATATATTTCTATACTTATAATATCTGATTTAGCAATGAAATTTTTTTCTTATTAACGAGAGTGTGTGTTTATAACACGCTACAAAAGATAAGATAACACGTAGCAATGAGAAAAGTTACACACGTGTGTGTGTGTGTCTCTTTTGCATTTTCACTTTCTTAAGAATTGTAACGCCTGCGACGTTAAACACATGAAAAGTTTTACACGTTAAAATTATCTTTATGTAGATTACCGCATAGCGTGTATGAACCAACAGACATCTGAAATAAAACGCGCGCGGGACCCCCCCGCGCCCGCTTTGCATACATATCTAGTCGAGCATTCTCGAGCGGCGCTTTCTAAGAACCCAGGCTACATCAATCTTCGAGCAGCGCATAAATTGAGATTTGTCTGCGATGAAGAGTTTCATAATTATTAAACACTTTTGTTACGTCATTTCATAAATGTTAAAAATGGCATAAATTACTGCGAAGGCGCTCCGCGTCGTTTCGATTAACAAAAAATTCCTATCACGTGAATTAATTAACATTGTCGTAGCGTCACGGTGGATTATAATAATTTAAAACCATGTCATTTCTTTGTTTCCAGTTCTGCTGACCACGCGGACGCCAATAAGCAGATTCTGACTACTAGTCTGACGCATCACTGTGAGTAATTTCATTGCGTGTATATTCTTGCGTGTCGTTTTTCTTTATTTCACGTGTGGAAATTACAATATTTAGAAGCGGATTTTGTGTGTTTTCTAAATTCTGTATCTTTGATTATGAAGAAGATATTACACAATAAAAACTCGAGATGTCAAACTATAGTTTGCAAATTGAACGTCACGAAGAAACTTGATAAAACGCACGGTATGAGTGATCGCACTTGTAGGAATAAAGACAAAAGTGTTAATTTGTATTAATCGAAATGAATTGAACAACAATATCAAAAAAAGTATGTTCGATAAAGAATAGCTTTGTGTATTCGAATAGAAGGGAAAAATCCGAATCGAGTGGCCGTCATACGACGACGAAATTCTTTCGCGACCCTAGCACTGCGACGCGGCAAGACTTTCTTCGCATTTTCGTCGCGTGAATTATTCCTTTCTCGCGGGGCTCAACGTCGTCCGGGCCGTTACGCAACTTGTACTTTAGTACATCTCGACTGTGATTCTTTTGTAGCGGTAGCCGGCTTTCCGTCACTTTGCACGGTTTGCGCGTCGCGAGAGACGGTGAAACGTTAGACGAGGGTCGCGACTTTCGCATGAAACTTCCTCCACTTTTGTCCCCCGGCTGACGCTATAACGACTCTAATCTCCTTACGCTCCAAGCTGTTTTTGCCGACCAAACGAAAGTGCTTACGGCGTTGACCAGTCGGGTAAGAGACTTACAATTTACTTCTATCTAAGAGGCTTTGCGCAGGATGCGAGGAACGTTGTCGGTATTCCGGGCTTTATTTAATGTTCATGTCATTTTACATTTGCGCTACGCTGCGAGTTTATCCGCAGCGCGGTACCCGCCGGGGAGAGTGCACCGCTGGCGTGTGTTTTGCGAGAACGCTCAAGACGACGAGTGTTTGAGTAACGTAATGTCGGAAGAGCGACAAAAGAAAAGCCGGAATAATTTTTTTCGTCGTTGGAGCGGCGGAATTCTAAAAGCATCTTTAACGTCGCAAAAGAGCACACGCGAAAGCATTAACTTATCGTTGGGAGACAACAAGAATAACGTAAATTCTCACGTGAAAACTGTACCACACTGTGTACAGTTCTCGTGAGTTTTGCAACACCTTGCGAGATGTGTAATTTTGTACTTGTTTTCGTAATTAAACAATTGAACGTTGATCATCTGGTCGATATATATATATATATATATCAAGTATTTTTCTAAAATGTTCAATTCAACTTTGTTCTGGCTAAACAGAATAATGAGAAAAGTTTTTATGTAAACGAACAACCTCGAGCATCAAAGGCTGAGTTTTATGTACTTTCGTTATTTCGCTTTTAAATTCGCGAGCGTTGTAATTTAGAGATACTTTAGGAAAAAGTAGAATTTCCACTTTTTTTTTCTAAACGTCTAACACTCGAAATATCTGCTACGATATTTTTGTGCCGAAATATTCGCGTACGAATTTCTTGACGGTTTTCTGTCTCACACTCGGCGTAATTATGAATTATAAAAGAGGGGAATCTCGAATATAAAAAATTTATATCTTCAAATGTGATAATGAAAGTATAATTCGCAATTTTTGCTGTTTTTTTTTTTTTTTTGGTCTCCCAGACTCATCGCGTATCTAACGTAATAATAACTGTGAGATAACGTAATAATAACTACGAGATAATTCGATTTCACGGATAAAATTAATCCAAATCTTATTGTTGCATTAAGCGCATAAGACTTGCACAATTACGATGTGAATCCGGTAGGAAGCGGTGAATAATCCAGACGGCTGGAATGCATTTTAAACGGTATCGCGCAAAATCTGCTCGCGAAAATGCTGCACCAACACTCACGTGCAAATTTTCGTTTCTATTTATAGTCTGCTCTTTTCTATACAGGATTGTAGAACGTTTCACGGATGTAGTGTTGAATGAATCATTCCGCGTTCCTACGCATGACACCCAAGGGGCTTTCGAAGGACAATCCAATTTCCACGACCAGTCTTTCGTTTCAAGAATGTTGTTTTCTGCAGATCAGGAAAGTGACAGTCTGAAAGTCTCCTGGAAAGCCCGGTGCTTTCTTTTGCGACGCGGTATGTCGTGTTGAAAAAGAAGATTTCTACGTGCGCATATACATATATATATATATATTATAGTTTTCTTTCTGAATTTTACTTTTTTTGCTCTCGAGAAAAAAAGATATGTGAAAAGTTCGATACTCGAGTGTATCGGAAGTCTCTCGCGTGTCTCCCGACGCGTTTGAAATTGCCGTCACTTTTATTCGCGACGTGTGCGATTCTTTAATTTGTTTTTCCAGCGGTTTTCTTAGCTTTGTGCGTAAACTCTCGAGTCGCGCCGTCGATTGTGCACTTTCGACGGGATTCCCGAGTGCGAGAAATACACTCGTCATATTATAATTAAATGGTTCGCGTGACTTTGTGTTGGTGAGAAACGACGTTCATTTAGAAGCATCCCAGCGGAGCCAAAGTGGGTTTACATCGCAGTTAAGTTTCATCGTAACACTCTCACAACGGTTGGATGCTGTGATGCTAAAATCTTACCTGCCGTCAGTGACGACGTCACGCTAGCTAGATTTACCGACCATTTGGCAAATGAAGACGAAACTACGTCGTAGATTACGAAACGAGAGAAAGGAAAACGGGAGTATAGAACCCCGAATAGAGCAATTGAATGACTTTAACGCATCTATCGACAGACAATGGCTGACCGTAGCATCACGATTTTCAATATAGATCTTGTGTTTAAACAAATTTGTGCGATAGAACCTTAACCGACCAGGATGTTTAAATTGAGCACCTAATTAGCACTTGTTTTTTATAGGTGCATTTTACTTTAGAGTGCTAAAAAAAATGTTTAAGGTAAGAGTTAAAGTAGCACATCGCGAATAATATTTTCTGATCGATAAATCGCGATTTTAATTCTTTGAAAATTTGCTTGCGCTAATTTTTCCGAGTGTGTTTTCGCGATCTTGAAATACATATTTCGAGATGTACCTGCAAGAGACTTTGCCGCACACACGTTCGTATATCTCATAATGATCAAGTAGAAGTGTCATTAGCAAGAATAATTGAGCTTCAAAGAATCGCTAACAATCGACTTTGTAATCACTGCAATCGAACGGAACGGTCGTTAGAACCAGATACCTTCCTTCTCTGATCCCGAACGGGACGTCTATAAGGACGTCGCCGCGATGAACCCGTTTGCTTTCTATCGCGACTGCTACTTTGAACTTTCGATAGTCTCGGTCCATGACACGTGGAAGTCCTCCTCTTTTGAAGTAAATTAAACGGAAATCGTTACTCTTCCTCTTTCTACTCCTGGCACATTTCTTCCTCTCACAGCCTTTTATTGATGACAAAACCACGCGAGCACGCCACCCTCGATTTGGCATTATCGTTGTTTACTCACGACGAAGAAACATCTTCTATATTGTAATGTATAAAATAAAATGTTTTTGCGCTCTCGTGTACAAAAAATCGAATTGTTAATAAATGAACTTTTGATACACAAGGATTTTAACGCTTATGTGTGTGAATATTCGTTGTCAGAGAAATTTATAATGTTCAATAAATATGTTAAAATACTCAAATGCTCTATATTGCGTATATATTTTAATGTATGAATTATTTATCACACACACACACACACACACACACAAGCGAATAAATAGATATACGGATTGGAATTAATTCGAAATTTATAGAATACAATTAACTGTGAAATACGTGTTACACAGTTACAGTTGGCTATGAACCACGTTAAGCCAACGATTAAAAATATATATTCCCAGAGTCATTGTATGTAAGGCGATGCATCTACAATTTGTCTGCAAAACGAGTGCTGTACTATGGCGTGACGGGTATTCGATACTTGTGCTCGCTCACCATGATAAAACTTTCCGGAAAAATAAATACTACGCTCTCTGACGCCGGAGAACCACATTCGTGTCAATATATTCACGCCCTTGCGACGTCTCGCGGTTTTTCGATTTTACAGAGGAGCAAACAAAATTTACGAGTAAACTGCTTTACTATAATGTTATAATATCATCCATCTTCATCGATTATCGCAGCTTTTAATAACTTTTATCTCGTCACTATGAATCAATATCGAGCGACGGATTTTAAAATACGCGATTTATATGAAATTTTTCTTTTTTTTTTTTTAAATCAAACAAATCAACTAGAAACAATTTTTTCTCGTATGACGAATTGTTATAAATTTGAAGTATGAACTGTGTGCTTGCGTTATAATAGAATTATTATTTTGCAGAAATAATTTTAGTCGAATAAGTTTACTCTATTTTATTGAGCTCAAATATGCGCATAATTTTCTTCTAAAACTTCAATTAAATTTTCTTTGTTGTATTCTCAGTTAAAAGAGATATAAACAACGTATATGTAAACGATATATAAACCAACAGTCAGTATATATGGGAAAAATGTGTGTGTGTGTGTGTGTGTTTGTGCAATATAATACTGTGTACTCATCGAAATGCATCAAAATCTCGTGAGCAAACTGAAAAAAAGGACAACACGCGTCTCGTTAATTTACCGATACACGTGATCCACTTGATCGAGCAAGCAAGCTCATCTTTGTGAAAGATAATGTCGAGCGGGGCACGATAGGTCGCGACAAAAGTTAACGAGATGGTGTTAATTAAATCCCGCACGGTCGATCGCGGGTGGGAAATTTGACAATGGACGCGCCTACACAATCTCGCCGGCGCGATGCATAGGCCGCGCATACGTATATGCAATGTCGATGTCTGTGTATATGTATATGTTCGCATACGCGCGTCAACTCGTCTATGCACCGACGCGCACCACGTCACCACGGACGGCGGATCGGTTGGTAAGCACGACCGGTGGTCAAACTCCGATGAATCGATGACCGCTTTTAGTAATGATGTGTACATGGCAGGCCATCCTCTCCCGATGGAACGCCACGCTGGGGTCAACGCAGAACGCCGCGGCCGCGCCAGAGGATCGTGTGTAGTGGTAGCCAGAGTTTGCCGAGGGGGACTTATTACGTCCCTGGAATTACCATATAAATTATCGCGTGATGAACCCGCCGGAGTGCGAAACCGTGCACGCTCCGGCCTTTGTCGAGGTTTCGGTTATGGTTAATCGGCCACGCCGTTTAATTGACATTCTGCACCGCAGAATGCCACGGAGCTGCTGTGCAATTTTCTTTAACGCACTATCTATCCGATACCGGAGAGCGTAGCCGACGACCGGCCGCGTTCAGGTTTCCATTTTAGCCGAGCGTAATATATCAGAGTTACACACGTTATATACTTTCAAAGGTTTTTTTCTTCATTAGAAAAGTTTTTTTTTTTTTATCCGTCGCGGAGAAATATAATATTTCGCGATGTGTATTATGTTTATATCGATAAATATAAATGATATTGCTCTTCGAAATGCAACAAACAAAAACAATGATTTTTCTCTTTCGCTCGCATAAAATAAAATAAGAATATTTGAACGAGAGATAAAAAAAAAGCAGAAGCGTTTGTTACGTGTTTGTTACATACGCTAATAACTTATTATTATTATACTATAAAGCATTACACGCAATTATAATTGTATGCATTTTGAATTGGCGCGGCAAAGAGCTCTGTGTGTTTTTGTGTGAGAAATTCAACATTTCGAGCACAAAGTAAATTTGTTTCTGTGCGCATATATAAGTTGCGCTTTAATTTTAAGTAGATAGCTACACGCGGTGCTTTAACACGCGTATTTGCAAATCTCGATCGCGAAAGTCGATCAAATTAATGATATCGAGCGCTCGACAAGAGCTCCGATATCATTAAGATTAAAGTTTCATGCTTATTTGGCGCGACGTCGAAGTGAAAAGCCGACTAATATGTTTAAGACCGCGTCTTCTCTTGACGAAGATGGATTTTGCGCGAGAAGCCTAATAAATATGCAAAAGTCTTTCTCTCGAATCACGTATGAACTACGTCATGTTTCGCGCGTGCCTGCGCAACTCACACACACACACACACGTTTCAGATATCCTTTTTATATTCCTTGAACAAGGATGGCATCAAGCGTGGCGTACTTGAACGACGTCGTCTACTGTTACCTTCGTTAAATGCCGTTTAACAACCCGGTCCACATTTCTCATGAAATTCACGCCGCGACGTGGTATGCAAATCCCACTCAATTCGCACGAACTGCGGAAACTCTTAAAGCCTTTTATAGTATGCCTTCTCTAAGACTGAATTCGTGGTCTGAAAGTCAGAGAGTGCCACTATATTCCCGAGTGTGTGGGTATTGCGAGACGCCTTTTCACGCACCAGGCTATTCGTGCGGGGCGTGCGTTCGTGTAGTTGTGAAGATTTTTTTTTTTTTTTTAACCCCTTTCTCGCGGAGGTTGTATATATAAAGACCGATTTATGTATTTACGAAACGCAGAATGTATGTATATATCGCAGCGCATGAAAGTTGATAAACGTCGACTTGCGTTTTTTTTTTTTTTTTTTTTTTTTTAGTGAAAAATAGAGAAGTTTTGTTCACTTAAGGCTTGTTGGTGCTCATTCTCGCCATGTTGAATATTACGTGACGTCGAAAAAAAGGGAAAATTCGTCTTTGCGTGAAAAGATAATGCTTGTCAAACGCGAGTTATTTAAATTTCCGAGGTGTATATATATATGTGTGTGTGTGTGCGTGTGTGTATTACACAACAATTATTATAGACTTTTACAAAATCGATCAGACGCGCGATTTGTTTGCTGTGTATATATAGAATTTAATTTACTTCCATTTCATTCAATTTTCATATAATATTTGCCGAGTAAATTCCCTGACCAATTCTATCGAATACAGCCATCGATAAACGACGATATTTATTTTCTTTTATTGAAACGGGATCACGTCTCTCTCTTTTTTTTCTTTTCTCTTTCCTTCCCCCCCATCACATACACAACACAACACAACACAACACACACACACACTCTCGCTCTCTTTCTCATAAAAATATTTTGTTCAAATTTTTACATTTATATCGAATTAAAAAATCGACAACTAATGCGCATTGCTACTTGCGTAACTTTGACATAAATTAGTTTTGTTTATCGACATTGCGAGAATGGATTAGCTTTCATTCTGTTTTTCAATGACGTGGCCCCAAAAAAGCAGGGGCCTCTTATCTATGATATCGATAAACTAAATCGAAATTTCATAGTTCAAGAAACAGTGAATAATCTTAAGACATCGCTTGTTCAGCTCACCCTTCGAGCATCAATCAGCGGTTCCTGCAATCAAGGGAGAGCAACGACGAGCGAGGACGTGTCTCTATGGGAATTTCAAGAGGCATCCACTACTCAATTATCTGCTACCATACCCACATTCGAGATCTTATCGATCTGTATAAGCCTATGTTATGTTGAGAGGGAGTGTTGACGGGAAAATTTTGCGGAAATATCGCTACGTCTCACTCTCGCCTTTTGTTTAACACATACGTGTGTATAGAACATCTTAATAATAACAATACATTTTCTTAATTACACACAAATTAAAGAATTATAAAAAACAAACAAACAATGACGAGACAGTTGTATGCAATTAGCAAATACCGTGTAATTTTCGTACGCGCATAATGAGAAGAAAAAATTAATGAAAAAAAAACGGTTTTCTTATATTTCGTTATTGGAAACATTGTTTTGAGATCGGAAAAGAAGTCCACGCGTTCTGTTTCTCCTTCACGTACTAGATCTGACAGTGCATTAACGTACTCCACCGCCCGAGACGTAAACAAGCCCGACGCAGCGTCGAAACTGAAATTATCTGCATTGAATATCAACAAATGTCGAGTATACAATTCGATTTCATTCGGCCCCGAATGATTCCGAGCAACGGTTGTGAATACTTAATGAGCAACTGTTGTTCGACGTTGACGTAGTACTACTGGCGCTACGCATAATGGCGTCATTGTTATTCTATGCAACAATTTGCGTTTGGGTTCACATAATATCACTCGGCATTCTCGTGTAAATCTTAAAAAATACATTTGAGAATTTAATAACGTCTGTCTTAGATTCGGACAATTTTGTCGAGAAAATCGACAACGTAAAAGTGACATTTTCCAAACATCTCTATCTAAATAATTTTTTTCCATCTTGTACATCTTGTCTTTTTTTAATGACAGAAAATGTATGCAAACGTACGTGTTTAATTTTATTATTCTTCACAGGTATTTAATATCGGCTTGTGTAAATTGTGATTAATATTGAATGTCGTTATTCGCATGTGTTGCAGATGCTACAGTGATGGACAGCGAGGGCACATTGGGCCGCGGCCATGCGAACGGGGGCCGTGGGCTGCGCCGTCAGCGGTCCCTGGAATGGAGAGAACGGCGCGGTTACGGTGCCAGTGCTCAATCTAGTAGTGACGATGAGGATGCCGCGCGCCATGCGGTGGGGCCCGTGTCGGCCTCATCCGTTTCAAGAGGCGCGCGTAGTCCCGGTCAAGTTTTCGCTTCCATTCTGGCGCAACAATACAATAGTGAGTGTGTGACGATTTAAATAATATCTTAAGTCACCGTCTCTTCCTAAAGTTTTGCTATCTTTCTTTCTGTCTTTTGCGTGTCACTTTGTACTGTGTGCATTATGAGATTCCACATAAATAATATTGTTTGTTCGACAACGCGAAGAAAAAGTCGGCGATAATAATTTTGCAAAACCCGATATTCCGATATTTTCATCAAATACCCGTTTAGAAAACTATAGTGCAACAACAAACTAATCTACTTTTTAAAGAATCTACTTTCTAAAAAAAAAAAAGTCAATCTCAAACTGGATTGTTTTTCGACGGAATATCTCGAATCTTTTACAAGAGATTAGAAAGAAACTTTATATAAACTTACTGAGAGAGAAAGAAAGATATCTCCTTCCTCAAAGTGCACGACACAACTTAGCGAGAGATTTCGCGCATCGATAAGCGCAACATGCAAATGACAAGGAACGTTATCAACTATCCCGTTATTAAGTATGATTGCTCGGCGTGACTTTCGCAACTGCTTTAGTTGCGGCGCGTCAGACTAAAGTTGCTTTTTTCTTCTATTTGATCCGGTATACCAATAACCAAGTTTTACGTACCTCGTTCATCATATTCCATCAAACACCCGGGAGCTCGCCCATTCAGTCCGCTTCCCTTAATCTCGCCTCGGCTTTCCACCAAACGCGTAGATTAAAGGATTTACGAAATTAGTTTTACTTCCTCGCGTCGTCTACAAGCACACTGCCGGATATTACGTTCGAAGACCAAAATCAAGATTGCTGCACAACGCGCAGCACAACCTCTCCTTTCTAATATAATATCTAATATAATAGGCGAACACTTTGAAAAGTAAACGAAGCCTCGCGTGAATAACAACTCTCGCGGGGGACGCGCGCCCCCCGTGAAATGCGTGAAACTCGATCGTGCGTGGTCGGTCAACACAAAATTTAGCAAGAATGCAAATCCGACAAAAATCCTCTACTTAGTTGTGTTTAGCAATATTGTATCGAGCATTCTGATAAACGCATCTCTCGCACAATATAATATAAAGGACGATACGACGAAAAAGTACTGAGTATTCCTAAAGAATAATGCAATATAAGCTGGGATAAGGTGTCCTATATCGTATTTCCGTATATATCTTCGTCATCTCCCTTGCCGCGTCTCGATTCCCACGTTTCATCGATTCGTCTTGAGGTCGAACAAAGTAGAGGACGTTGCGCGCACCGACGTTGTAGATAGGGACGAACTCAATTAATGCCCCCTCCTCGTTCCCTCACCCCCCCGTTCCCGATACTCCGGTTTATACTATATTTCTTGGTTGCGGTATCAAGCGAGGAGCAGAGTCCAGCGTGCCCACCTCACGTCTGTCTGCATTTGTTCCAATTCACTTGCTGCCGATTACCGCGCGCTGCCTCTGCGCGTCGTGTCCACCTCACCCTTCTCCTCTCCCTCTCTCCCTCCCTCCGGATCCCACGTCGTCGTTCTACCCCATTTTCATCCCTATTCTCCCATTTCCTCCGCCACATATCTACACCCGATGCGCTTCACCCTCTTTCCCCTCCGGAGCCCATCCACCACTCGACTCGGTGGGCACAGCGCGATGTCACGTAACCGCACTTGAAATGTATCGAAAGAGGCGATGTACCGACACACAACATAACGACTCGCCTTTGCTCGCTCGCAGTTTCTCCTACTTGCGTCCCGCTGTTTCTGTCTCCGCTCGCTTTCTCGTTCACCTGAGATCATCCATTTGATACGCACTCTCTCTCTCTCTCTCTCTCTCTCTCTCTTGCGAATCGATATTACGCGCTTTATCGCAATTTCGTCGCTCCACGTTTTCCGCTTTCAACGACGCAATAAGGAAAATCGCTCGAAAAACATCGGAACACTCGTCGAAATCACGAACGCGTTAATTCTACCTTTCATCCACCAAAGTAACATTTGATTTATCACGATTGATAGTATAAAAGTGCGATAATTAATAAGAGCTTCACTGCTCGTAACACACATTTCGTGTGTGTAAAACAATTTTTTATTTTATTTCTGTCACCCCGCTAATGAACTGTCATAAAAGCAGTTGGATAATTGCAATTAAGACGCTTAAACAATGACACGCGAAAATATAATCAATAATACATCGTGACAAAGCGGAGGGTTGATAGTTCCAACATGTACTTCACCACACACATTCACACTTTGTCCCCTTTACACGGACACTGCTTAAGAGAGGGATGTGTGTGTGTGTGTGTGTCACGTCATTATCATCTTTATAATATAATGAAAAGAGATCTCTTCTCTTTCCGATGCCTTCTTAGCTCGGATCAAAATACCTATTATAACCTTTCCGCCAGACACGGAGGAAAGTACGTCTCTTTATTAATGGTACCCGATGTGTCACGTTACAAGAGAGAGCCCGAGAGCGTCGATATTGATGGCAGCTCTTAATCTCCGTCCACGCAGTCATCAATATATTGATGCCTGGCCTGTGGGGATTCTGTCTCCAGGCCGATGCGCGCCGACCGAGCCGGCCTAGACGTTATATTGTCAGCTCATTACACCGGCAACGGTTCGTATCACGCTTTAATACCTTGCGGAAAATGTTCCTCCGAAATGACATTGTGTATACGCGCGAATATGTATCTCGCTGTACACACAACGTGACGAAACCATGTAACGACCGCTCTGCGTGTGTGCGTTCCACTCTCAAGAGATTATATAAATTGATAATTTGGTATAGCGAAATATAAATACAATATCACAGTTTCTGGGATTATTACGCGAACGCGCACCTATCTATGTTTATCGGGCCGTTTCCATTCGCGTTAATCAAATATTGTTTACACGTTATATGCAGATATTGATACATCGATTCATGTGTATATTGTTCCATATTTCTCTCTCTCTTTCTCCCTTTCTCTCTCGAGAACTGCCTTTTCGCACGATAAATTCCAAAATCGATACGTAACGTGATTGATCAAAAGCTACGCGTGCGCTCTCTCTTGTTTATATGAACCCGCTTCGAACGCAAATCTTGAGGTTCGCAATTGCGCGAAACAACATCCGTTGATTTGCTCGTCGGTTCAAATATTTATATAAAATAGTGTACTACGCGTCGCGTTGTTACAAACCGCGTCGTCGTCGGTCGGAAAAATGTCACGAGCTGAAATGAATAAAATAAACGCGAGGATATCGCGAGCAAAAGAGTATTCTCAGTATTAATGGGAGCGGTAGCGAGAACTAAAAGCTGACTGCTTTTCCAAGCTAAGACCCCGAGATCTTCTAACCGCGCTTGAAGCTCTCCATCTGGCCTCCGAGCATTTTCAAGTTACTACATACCGCGGACTCTTAGTCCCGATGTATTCTCAAGGATTTCTAAAGACGAGGTTAAGCCATGGATAAATTTTTAATGGTCAGATGGAAGTTTCAGCTTCGTGAAGTAATCGTATGGTGCACGAAAGATATCGGATAGAGAGATTAGTGAGCGTAGAATTTACAAAGATGTAACCGGATAATGTACACACACACACATACTCGAAAAAAGAAAAAACAAATGAACAACTCACGAACTTTCTTATCGCGTTAAAAAGCAAAATATCTCTTCTTGTCTTTTATATCAATAAAATATCTATCTATCGATGTAATATAAAGTGGAGATTAAAGAGTCTTAAATACTTGAGAACCGTTTCTTTTAGTATCTCGAGAAACAAATTGAAACGGAAGTAACTCGGTGCTGCTAATTTCTTTTTCTTTTTTTCATCAAGTCGCTATCTTCGTGCAAACGTTATAAGAGTTTTAAATACCGAGCAAAGATTATACGTGTATATAATGGAATGCTTGCTCGAATGTGACGGCATGTATGTGAGAGAGTTGGAAACTCTAAGACCGCTAACGTACGGGGATTGGATATCCGGAGTTCCCGTAGCGCGGACCCACCTCCTCGGAAAATAGGTTAAAGCAACAATCATTAGAAGATAATGCGAAAGTTTCGTCGGGGAGAGAAAGAAAGCAACAGTCTGTCTCTCTCACTCTCTCTACTTGCTTCCCCTCGAACCGTTCCACTTTATTCTTTCACGTTAGGAAACTTACACACTAAGCGACAGCGTCGTCGCGCAGCTATCAAAAGGAATGAATAATTTAAAGATGTCGGGAATCTCACGATCGGAATTCACATGTCTGGAAATCGCTTTGAACGTCAAATTACGAGGAGGGTTCTCTCTTCGGACGATCGCTCGAATAATTGCGTTACAGACAGTCAATCCATTTAAATCACTCTATTGCCGACAAATGGTTCATTAAAATGCAGCGGATCGAATTCCTGTCGCGCCGATTGCGTAACGTAACGGGAATATCCCGATAAATTCTAATAAATCTTGTCGATGAACCCTGCTGCTGCAGGCGGATTTGAGAAGGGTCGCTAACGCGTTTATGTACAACCAAAGTATGCGTTAAACAGTATCATCCGATTTTGATGCAATTTGTTAATTATTATCAGTACTTCTTAACACTCGCACAAATTCTAGTGTTTTCAATATTATGTAATTTTTTTTTGTATAAGTGAATATATGTAAAATCAATATTTTTTATGTTTTTAATCTAAATTGGTAGCTGTAAATTATATACACGATATTGTATGATAAAATATTGCATGTTTTTTTTTTTTTTTTAAATCAGCACTTGAAAAGTGATGACACAATCCACTTCGATCTCTTTTGTTTGCGAGTAACGCCAATATCATGTTGTATTAATGTCACTTATTAAAGTTTTGTGATGTGAAATTTGAAATTCTGTGTGCACGTAGTATATTCCTGTGTACATAATTCGCATTACATGGCCAGAAAATTAATAACATTTGTATATAACGCAGAGAACCAAAATTGAAGAGATATATGTATATGTAAAGTAGGCCTACACTGACTGTAAGTACATGACCAGCTTGTGTATTTGACTGAATGTTCTCCGCTCTATATCCTGCACCAGGCGCGACTGCAACAACATGGTCCGGCCGTGCTGTGTGTGTCGGTACATATGTACGTGTATACATTACCAATAAATTTTCGTACAAATCCTTCCCTTACTTCCTAACCTCCTATCACGCAATAACAGTACCTGTTGTGTCATGCTTAACACCGCCGTCAAGTGAGGCATGTAATTACAACACGTTAAGTAATACCTCGATTATTCACATAAAAGCTATCGCGTAACAATGTACGCTTAGTGATAATATTGCTTATTAATCGATTATCAGCGAATTTCGCCGTTCTTTTTTTTCGAACTTAAATTCGCAGTAGTACGAGTCGCCGTTTAGTCATACTAACATGTAGAAAAGAAATTCAAGAAATAGAAAACTTTTAGTATTAATTTTACATGTATATAAAGTTACAACTTTTTGTCACACACACACACACACACACACGTACAAACACACTTATATTTGAGACTTGAGAGTCTGCTCTTTAATTTTTTTGAAAAAATATGATTAGTTGCAGGACATATTATTTGGAAACATTTTTTAACTAGCATTTATTGTTTGCTATATAATGAACAAATTTCAACGATGTAATCACTGTAATATCAGCAATGTCCCAATGTTGTTCGCGCCTTCATTACTTTCAGCGCAACAACCAAATTACTGACTGCACGCACAAATTACGAACTGGATACGTATCTCCTCTTACCACTCCTTTTCCTTCTATACTACAACGCTTGATCATAGAGCTCGTTTCAGAATTACGTGTACCAACCGGGCGACCCCCGCCGTAAATATCACTCTCGTTTTACGTAGATGCGGTTTCTCATTGGCAAAATAAACAAGCCGAAGGTAAAGTTACCCTAACGAGAGAGAGAGAGAGAGAGAAAGGGAGGGAGGGGAAAACGTGTCTCTTCATCCACACTGAAAATAATATTCCTCTGCGTTTATCGCCATCGCGTAATCTTCGCTATAAAAATAGTCCATATTGCGACTGTCTGATTCAACAATGATAACGAGAAGAAAAAAAACCAATATATTTATCTTAACACAACAATAATTATCTTGATATTACACATTCGATGTTTATACCAAGATAAATGGCACTATATATATATAGATAATATATATATTATATATATTATCTTGATACATTACATTTACTGTGCGCACGATTTGACATTTACAAAACGATTACCAAACAGTCCTAACAATTTAGCTACTGACACAATTTGATATGGCGAATATATATCTAAACACTATCGTATGTTTGATTACAAGAGAAACCGAGATAGAATGCGAAACACCGCTGCAGGCAATTACTAATGGCTAACGATCTATATACGTAATTTAATGAAACGCGTTATTACGTTTCGAGACTCAATACAAATATCTCAATACAAATGTCTATTCGACAATCGAGTGCTGCCGCGCGTTTATATACAGCGGAGCGAGAGGGAAATTCAACATGACTATTCAATATGCAAGATTGCTTATACACATCAAATATAAAATTATATACACAATATATATATATATATACATACATGTAATATATGCTTGTAATTATAAATGTCCAATAGCCTTACCTATACGCGAGCGAAAATCAAACATCGACCATACGTGTTTTCGATGGAAAAACGATGATCCTTTTTGTGTCGCTTTATTGATTATCCGATCGTCAATTAGCTGTGTGTGCGTAAAGACCGGCGGCGAACCGAGAAGCAAAGTATATATTCACTATACTCTGTTTGTCGCGGCCGATACTCGCACGGCGGTAACTGCCGTCGATGAAGAAAAGAAAAGAGAAAACGGGGAAACAAGCGCGGCACCCGATACCGGGTTTCTCATTATTTTAAGTGACTTGAGAGGCAGCCCGGCGTGTATATGCGCACCATATATCACCACTTGCCACTCAGCCCTGTAGTATCGTATAATCGAGTTGTCAGGCAAACTACCCCTTACGGAGAATGGGTCTACTATCGTTGTCGCCGCCGCAGACGCCACCGACGCCATAGTAGTCGCCTAATGCACGCGTTATTACGTTACGCGCATTTAAAACTCCCCTCCTATTAGCAGTTTGCCATCCTCTCTCTGTCGTCTGGATCGAATCCAAAGAAGGTGGAAGGGCACGAAACGACGACGACGACGACGACGACGACGACGACGACGACGACGCGCAGGTGTGCCTTGGTTGCGAGTCGCGCGCGGTCGGATTTAATGCTAGAAAAGCTGTCGTGATTCATAGCGACGTGATTTTGGAATATCTTCGTGTACGGGAATTATGTCACGTGTGCTAATGACGCACTAATGGCACGAAAATTTTTTTTATCTCTTTCGATTTATTTCTTGTAGTTATTTTTCGGATTGTGGCATTACGTTGAAATAAAAAGGTAAAATTATTGGGGGGTTTTTTTTTTTTTTTTAACTGCATACGATTCAACCCGAGGACATCTCTTATATCTTCTCATATTGTTTATTTTTGTTCTGTTCGGGAGGATGCGTTATTATAGATGAGCATATTTTTGTAGAAAAATTTTTTTAACCGAAGAGAACGTCAAAACAAAAAGTCTGTGAAACGTTTTGAATATTAAATTAATTTTTTTAAATGCATACGCGCGTTGTATCGAGCACAAGTCGAATAATTATATGGGGGAGGGGGGACATAATTTTATGACGTTTATCGTGCATTTATCGTTATTCAAATAAATTCGGAGTGGAGTGTAATTCACACGAGTACCGAGCAAACGTTACGACGCTCGAGTATGTCTGGTGTGTTATCTCGTTGGTATCGTTGCGCTGAGAAAAAAGGAACAGAAAAAAAAGAGAGATATAAATCGCTTCCTAAAACGAGAACACTCCAGAGGCCCGAGAATCCGAGTGAAAAGCCGATAAACCATGCTGGTTTTAATGAACTTTCATTTTTCCACGCAAACCTTTGGGAATACTAGAATAACAATTTTATTTTCGCACAAAAGAAACGACGGGATCGAGTTGAAACGAGTAGTCGCTGCTATACGTATGTATATGTATGTTTTACTTTGGTTTCATATCTATTTGCGGATTCTCACAAAATCAACCGAGAAATGTGGCGCGCGTCGCGCAGTGAAATGTTTGATTAACAGAATTTGCAAGAAGATTAAGAATCAATAATATATATATGTACATACGTATACCTATATTATATATATATATATCTATTACAAACGTTATATAAATATCAACGTTATATAAATCGCATTCAAATGCAATTTATTATAATCCTTCATGACACATGTAAAAGCGACGAACGTTGTGATATCTATATTATTTACGGTGTATTTTTCGCGTTACGATACGTTATGAATTACCACCGTTCAATTTTTATCTGTGGAGATTACACGTTTGTGCATTTTATATCACAGAGAGCGGAATGTGCGCGCGAGAGGGATAGGTTTTTGCGTCGCCGCGCCGTGCGATTACACGATCTGTTCTCTGAATGTGAACATCGAACAAAATATTGCAACAGACCTTTACATCGGAATAATAATAACGCGAACCCGCACATCCATATTCGTTTTACGGAATAAGGGCTGAGCCTACCTAGCGTAACTTGTGCGCGAGATCACTTAATAATGCAGATGGTGAATGCCCCTAGTCCCGGAACACCATGTGTAAGTCATGATTAATATTTCAGTTGTCGACCAAGAGGTTGAGGCAAAGAGAGGAGAAGGAAGGGGGGGGGAGGGCGGCGGGAAAGCGGTCTGGAAGGGGACGTCCGGTGTATGAGGGTACCGACGGAAGGACTGACCATCGCAAAAGCGTAGGAGGTGCGCGAAGGTTTCGTTGTCCGGTGCGTTGTTAATTATTCGCAAAGGAAATTAATGCGCTCCTTGCAATAATTTACACCGACCGCGGAATGAATAGCGGCCAGACGGAATTATTCACGCTTCGTGGATCATAATTTCGGGCGCAAGGTTTTAACATCTCGCGTAGAGATAATCAAGAGTCGGCGGCTATTACTAACAATATCTCGGAAAGTAGCTACAGTAGTCGGCTACTATCCGTCCAGCCAACATAAGAAAATGTACGATGTAACGAGAGATTTTGAGATTAAGTACAAAATGTGTACATGTATTTGTATAAGTGTATATGTATTTTGAATTCACATATATACTTTGTATGCGCGTAAGCATGGTAAGCATGTATTCTTAAGATAAAAAAATTAATCTTAACTTAATATAAGTTCGTTTCACGAACATTTGTGAACCATCTATCTGCCTTTCGTCGAGATTTCCATTAGTAGAAAACTCGTTTGTACGAAAATTGTTAGACAAAAGACGATTTTAATCAAATTTCCGAACATTCGTGTTATTATACGCATTTAGTTTAAATCTAATTTCACTTCTTTCTAATACTTAAAAGTTACCAAATATTGGCTCGTGTTAATTCAGTCAGAAATTTTAATAGA
Organism: Pseudomyrmex pallidus; assembly: GCA_014825455.1. Lineage (NCBI taxonomy): Eukaryota > Metazoa > Arthropoda > Insecta > Hymenoptera > Formicidae > Pseudomyrmex > Pseudomyrmex pallidus. Next base: position 6,624 of record QVNV01025045.1, on the reverse strand, counting down.
ACTAAAAGTGCTGATGGATAAATTTGTCGATGTGGAAGTAATTTAATTTGAAACAAGATATTCTCATCGAATTTATCTCTTCTTTTAATATGCTTGACATATATGCATAGTGTGTCAGTTAAATTTAGCAAAAGTTACGTCAACAGTAATATATTACATTAAAATACCGTATTTGAAATAAATCAATATCTGTAGAATCAAACTTATGCCATCGAGTGTGTGATTTGAAAGAAAGAGTAAATAGGGAAGAAAATAAATGTTTTTTTTTTTTTATTTTTACACGTACGTGTGTGATTTAACATTTTTTTTCTTCTTTTTTTTTTAATAAAGTTAAAATATAATAAAATTATATGTTGCAATAAAATTAAAAATTTGTTTAACATATTATTTAACCAGTGTTTTTGCTGTATACAGTTTTATATGCGATAATAAAATGATACCCGTAAAGAGATAAGAACATGAAATCAACATATAGAACACGTGTTTGAACACAGATATATTTATATTTATTATATAATATGTATATTTTTCTTGTATTTTTTACAACTTTACTTTTTTAATATTATATCTATTTACATCCTTTTTTTTCTAAATTAATCAATTAGCAAATTAAATTGAGCGGTCAATTTTTTTGCATACATTTAAAAAAAAATCTGCAGGAAAAAAATACATATTTCCATATATAATACTTTTTTCATTGTTTAAATTATGAGTAATAATATTATTGCACAATTCTATTAAATAAATTCAGTATATACACGCGGAATCGGTTTATTTTCAGAGATATATTGTTCGAAACGCGCGCGATGTCCATGGCAATCAGAATATTGCTGTTGTGTTATTGATTTATATTCTTAATCTCAATGGTAATATATCACGTGTTGGTAAGGTAATTAATTTATAGTTAATTAATTGTATTTCCTTTTGTGTGTATGTGTGCGTGTATGTGTAGATTAGTACGTGACAACGATATAACATTATAAAGTCAAATATATTTACGATATCGGAAAAGAAATATTTAACATCGCATGTAAAAAAAACTGTGAAAACATTTTAACAAATGTTTACTGAAGTACACATTTTGCGTTAGTTATGTGAAACTTTTACTTGCTTCCGACATTTTTGTTTTAATATTTATTTGTTTATTATTGTACACCATTTCGCTACGTATATCTGTTCATTAAAAAAAAAAAAAAAAAAAAAAACGCTTGTTTACGTTACATCATGCTACATTGTTTTTTTATAAAGTAACGATGGGAAAAAAAAGAAGTGAGGAAAGGTTGCAGAGGAAAACTCTCGTGATGAAAAGTTTGAAGCTAGGGGATTTTCTACCGATGGTATGCTATTCCGCGCCGACATCGTCAATAACGGACGATATCGATATGTAATTCCTAGTTTCGAGGATGATGAGAAAAGTTCTTGCGCCGTTCATAAAATATATAACGGATGTACTATTCATTACTTCCGAAGGGGGAGAGCTCAACATAGTCGCTCGCATGAGAAAAACAAAACATTAAGTAGATAGAAATACTGCAGCGAACATTGAACCTCGAACCCTTTCTTTCTTTTCTCGTCGTTCTCGACTACGACTCTCTCTCTCTGTTGTCTGCTATAAGCAGAATGAGAAAAAATGAGAAAAAAAAGGCGGACAATAAATTAAATTTCGCGAACGTTCTTTTACGAGCAATTGACAGAAAAATTTTCGTGTCAATGCACACATCTTTGTTACTGCCAGCGCGTGAATTAGCGATTCTATTATTCTGGAAATCATTTCACCGATTTTTGTTTCAATTAGACAATTACATAATTTTTATATCCCGAAAAATTTAAACAATATTTTGTATTTACTTATCATCAGTTTGAAGTGGCTGAATATCTGGCGTGCACTCCAGTTAACTCGCTTTGCGAGAGAGTTAGCGAATAAATATTCCTTAAATCTGAAGCGCGTTGTGTTGTGGAATATTATGATTAATGAGAAACGCGCGCGCGCGCGGGGGATGTCGAACGCACGCGAGATAAGTAATATCATTACGACAATTTCTATCATGTTGTGTTTGCGCGTCGCAAGCTCGGTTCTGTATTAATATCGTCGTTCGCTTATTGCGAAGGGAAAATTGTTCGCAATGTCGATGATTGGAATTATTCTACGGGGAAGCGATAACATCGCAGCGACGTGCAATATTTAAACACGTCTCTTCCATTTGTTTTGGGCATCGTTATTTTTTTTCGAAACGACTTATTGCGAAAATATACCCGTTATAATTGCGTATACGCGTGTGAGTAATTGTTTTTTGGTTTCCGGAGCTTTAGAACGCGCGAGAATGCTTTGGGACTTCTATCAAATATATGTATAATTTTATCGAATTAGTCGGTACAAGTTCCCAACCTGGTAGGTGGTCGATATTTCGACCACCCCCGTCCTCTAAAGGTTAAGAAGCGGAATGAAGAGACGCGCGTATAACGATGAAGATAGCGGAAGAGTGACCCTTTTAACGTGGATTCTTTGCACCTGTTGAAGGTGTAGCTGCTATCTCTGATCTTACGAAACTCAAAATGACCTTCAACCTTTGCCAGTTGCCAGAAAAATACCGGCAAAGTTTCTTGGTCTAGCGACCAAGTTTGTTCGTCGTTGACATCTCGGAAATTGGTTTCTCACATGAGCCGCGGCGCAGGTATCCCATTGTTCCTTGTGCGTACGACAGCTGTTCGAAAAACGCGTCTCGCATCTTTTATTGTTTCCTTTTTTTTCCCCTGACATGTATACACTTCCGGTAATGGCATTCGTGTGTTCGTACCACATACTTGTACATATTATCATGTGACTCAAAAAAGAATTTCTAGTCAATCTTATCCTCGAGATTATTTTACAGATAAGTAACACGGGCAATACGGTTTAGTTTTACGTTAAAAAATTTAACATTTTGCTTTATTATTTGATCTGCATCTCTTCAACGCAATGCAAAACCATTGAAGAGCGGAATGTTTTGGGAAGCGCGGCGCGCTAAAGAGATCACAGCAAGACCGCGTCGTTCATGGGGAAAATTTGGAAGAAAATGAACACGTTGCGGCGTCCGAAGTTGCGCCGTCTAACCGCGTCCGGGTACACGGGCCGTTGCGCGGAGCTTGCGAAAGCAGCCGGGGGCTAACTCTTCCGCAAGCTCGCTCGGGTCTACGTGGTCGGTCGCGGTGGTACCGGGCGCTCACAGCGTCGTCGCAAAGTGCATTCGATGTTCGTCGCAGTTCGCTGCGCTACCATGGCAACAATCCCCTACAAACAAAATGCATCGTGTGTGCACACACGACGTGGTACGGTTCTCCTTGTCGCGCGAGCGGCAGAGCCTACCCGCTTGCGCGTTTAGTCGCCACGAAAGGAACCCCGTTGCAGGGGTGAAGAAATGCCACCGGACAGGACGAGACACGACTGTAAATTCCGAGCGTGGCGGAGGGTCCGGCGGCGGCGCGCGGCTCCCGTGTGCTTTCCCGAGATAAATCGTCCGGCTAGCTCGCGCACTCGCACGGCTGTCGGGAGTGTCGAAAGGGGACACTGGTGAGCACGCGATCGGCGCCGATGATTAACGGTCGATTAAAGATAAGCGCTGACTGTTTGTTTTGCTACGTCGACGTGCCGGTGAGATGTTGTTACGCGGTTAACGCTTACGCGATCGATGCGCGCTCGATGAGAGAACATGTACATTGTCGCGCGAATCTATTGATGAGTTTCGAACACTGAAGTTTCTATGCAAATATTGTATAACACCGTTGACTGTGTCATTGTTAGTATTTTATTTTTTTTTAACACACTATTATAACACCTTTTGCACTAAAATGACGAGTCCAACTAAGGGAAATTAAATTGTAAATGTCTCGGCATTGCCTGCAAATAAATTGCAGCGAAAGGAGTTAATATTATTACGTTTTATAACATTCAGCGATAAAATAATAATTTAAATCTATTTTAATATATTTTGTTCTCACTCTTAAGCAAAGCGAAAAGTTTAGTTTGCTGCGCGAACTTTTCGGTATGCACTTGACACGTGGTGTCGGCTCGTGACGTAACGAAAAGCCGAATTAAAAAAAAAATAACGCCTTCTGATCACAAGTTATTATTTATCACGCCGGTCGGAAAACGAACATGACACGTCTTGTTAAAGAAACGTGTCTCTTCTTAAATGTCACAGCGACGTTTTCGAATCCATATGGATTAGAAAATCCAATATAGAAAGGATGAGTGCCGCGAGGGTGTAGCGAGGTATCGCGAGGGAGAGTGACTGAGGTCGCACCGAAGGGAAATAGAAGAGAAGAGAGGAAAGGTCAGAGGAGGAAGAGACGAGGGTTAGAGAGAAGAGTGAGAAAGGAGGAAGGGGGGGTATAACACAATTACATGTGGGGTTGATGCCGGGACGGGGCTCGCTTCACCGTGTAGCGCAGTGGAATGAGAACCGGGGACCACGAGGAGGGGGCCCCAACGGTGGGTGGCAAGATTGAATATGAAAGTTTAATGCGAGCAATATCAGCGCCACTGCCCCCAGCCCTCGGCTACTCACTCTCAGACGTCTCGACTATCAGGGTGCCCATCTTGGTCGTATCTCTCTTTATATCGTAAGTTCACAACGGCGCGGCTTCGAGCGGGAAACAGGCAGACGGCAGAAAGCACTTCGAATCTTTGATGTTCCGAGGTAACCCACAGGTCGCCTCGAGCTTGTTCCGCGCTCGCCCTTTCGTCCGACCTGAAAAACTAATTTGTTAACCCGTAGTTGCGTGTTGTGCTCCCGACAAACGTGTCCGTTTCGATGTTTAGAGCCGCAGTGCGCACAGCGCGAGTGTATAAATAACACTTCGCTCGCCATCTTTCAGAACTAAATATATAATAGTGAGTTTCAATTGTTTAGTACGCGAGAAGTGACAGAACGAAGATGGTCGTAAGCTTACGAGACACAGTGTTCGATTTTCTTGTTCTCGATCTATGTACAAAACTTCAAAATATCACGCAATTTATATTTTTACGCACATTGGATATAGATAAATTGACAAGTTAGTGAATTAAAAAAACAAATTTATAACATTTTGTATTGTACAAAAGTGGTGTTGAATCCTTTCTAATATATACGCATATTTTTCGCATAACATCCTGCGATCGGCTCGTAAGACCTATTTATATTCTTAGTTTAGTACCTTTCTAATCCGTTCAAAATATATATACATATATTTTATTTACATATATATGTATAGCAAAACGGCCCGATAGTTGCATATTCTTTCTCTCTCGCTCGAGAAAAGATAATTATCAATTAAAAACTTACTTTTGCGTAGAGATACTCTGCTTGTGAATGGGATTCACGAGCTCGCTAAGGCGTTTAGTGCCTATGCCTTCGGCTATTTGTAAAACTTTCCTCATTAATTACCGACAAGATTCGATCTCGCTCTTCCCCTCCACACCGATCTCTCACACCACCAACTTTCTTTCACTATGGTTTTGCCTCTTTGTCCGCCACAAAGAAAGGAAGTTTAATACTGAATTAGAACGTGCATTTCTGCAACCGGCAATTATCTGCCAATTAACAAAACCAAACGCGGTATCGCCGAGTCATGGTTCCCGATAAAAAAAATATATATTTGCATCTTTTACATGTGTGTATACACATGTATTTTCTATTTTTCTTCGTAACTATCTAAAATTTTTCACTAAATACATACATCGAAGACTGATCCGTAATTTCAAGTGAAAATAAATCTGTGACCATGTTCCATCACGCGGACTGGGGAACATCATTTTTATAGTACAACTAATTACGTAACTACACACAATATTTCTTTACATCGTCAATCTTGCAAGTATATTTCTCAAAGAAATATCTCCCAGCACAATTTGTGCGATGTGGTTAAAAAATATCAACCTCGCGTACGCACATGATCGCACACCGATGCACCGTCACATTTCTTACAACAGTCTTCTCGAGCTTGCTCGCGCTTCTTACCGTTCCGGTATCGCGCGCCGAATAATGCCAAGCTTCCTCGAAGCCAGTTACTCACACTGCTTTGACGACAAGCACCTTTAGTAAGAGTTTAGATGCGCGCGTCAACTTAAGCAAATGCAGATCAGAGCAACGACGCGCGACGAAGTGCTCGGATCTGGCAAAGAGCTCGGCGGAAACGCCGAGTGACGATAGAAGCGAAGTATGGTAGTTGGTAACATCACACAGCGGCGACTCCCCTCCCTCCCTGTGTAAAACGGAATGATGGCTGGGGCCATAGAAGGTCCCGCCGCTTCCGAGATAGGCGAAAACGTGATGCGCGTTTTATATCGCTTGTATCTATGTATGTTGTACGTCTGTGCGGCTGCCCGCGAGGTCGCGAGTGACACGAGGTTACAAACTTATGCAAATAAAGAATTTGTAGACATCGTGGTGAGACGGCGTATCAAGCTTAAAGAGCGCTAGGGTTCGAAATAAAAAATCTGCGGATAAGTTTCAGAATGCTAAATTTCAAACAATCTCTCATTTTAATGAATTTAATGAGAGAATATCAGGGTGTCCCACTACTCACGACCTTAAATTTAATGACGTATTCCTGAGACGATTTTGAGACGAAACTTCTAATATCATTTTATCGAGGCTATAATAGTTT
>QVNV01025030.1:0-14450 GCA_014825455.1 Pseudomyrmex pallidus | reverse complement strand
ATTTTTTTTAGTTGGAAGTGCAGATATATGTTTCCGATGTATTTTTCGATGTAGAATCAAAATCCAATATTATGTTCTTAATAATATTATGAACATTAATATTTAATTAAAAAAAAGAAATTGAACAAGTTATTCTGGTGCGCCAAAATATTGGTTTTCCGGCCCTCTAAAGGTTAATATACATCGAGTACATCATGAAGTTGGTGCTGAAAAAGTGGGAAGGCGGAATCCCAATAGAAGGAGTAAGGATATCCAACTTCCGTTTCGCCGACGATATAGTGCTTGTCGCAGAGTGAGAAAGAGCTCACTCTGATCCTGAGCAAACTGAATAAAATCAGTGCAGAATACGTTGCAAGGTGACGTCGCCAAAAGATAATCGTCGACAGAGCCAACAACAGAAATGAGATTCAAAGCACTTTGGAATATGATGTGATTGATAGCTTTTTCTACTTAAACAGTGCCATCAACAACCGTGGTGACTGCAGGAGATTAGAAGGCGGATTCAGTTGGGCAGAACAGCCATGTCCAGCCTCACCAAAATATGCAAGAATAAGAACATAACAAAAAATACTACACTCAATTTGGTGAGAACACTTGTGTTCTCAATGTTCAGCTATGCTTCAGAGACCTGAACAGTCCGTGCAACGGACAAAAAGAGAATCGATGCATTCGAGATGTAGTGCTAGCGAAGAATGCTCCGCATATCTTGAACAGCAGACGAATACATCTATTTTAGCTGAAGTAAATAACCTACAATGATTATCTAGCTGAGTATATTTCAAAATACTGATCTTCTTCGGCCACATCACACGGGCAGACAAAAGGCTGAAGGCTCGAAGAGGGCTGTGAGAGAGGAAATCTGAAGAGAGAAGAAATCAAGGGAGATCACTAAAGTGGATCGACACAGTGGAGAGTTTGTTGGAATCCCACCATGTAAAACGTAGGAGTCGAGTAGAACCGAGAGAAATTAAAAAGTAGCGTAAAGAAAGCTATTTAATCCCTGGAGAATTGAAGTACATAATCACTACGCATCTGTGTCAAGGTGTATAGAATTAACGATGATGATAATGATGATAAATAAAAATAATATTAAAAAAATTTTTTTGTATAAAAAAAACACTTCCGCGTTGGAACACATAGCTTTCCTTCTTAAACATAAAATTTAAAACAGAATTATTTTTAGAAAGAAGAACTATTTTCGTTATTACATCGAGATGACGCTATTTAATGAGAACTTCTCAAAGGCGCTAGAAGCGGTCAAGTGTGTACTTTTTTCAATAGTTGGATGTAATTTGTTGGAGTTTCTTATTCTCGAAACAAGTTTTATCGATTTTTGCAGGATTAAACTTCAAAATAAAAAACAAAAAAAAAATCAAAGCTTTAATATACAGAGTGGACCATTTTAATCTATAAACAACAAAATGTTTTAGACAAAAGTTGTAGGGGGCAAAGGGAGTCAACTAATGGTATCAATGGCCATGACCTTGAACCTCATTTTCAAGAGTATTTCAAGGTCAACTTATTATTTTAAATGGAATCCCCTACATTTTATTGCATATTGTTATAGCTTATCTCGAGAGCTTTTCAAAACACTATAATGAAACATTTTTTCATTAAGTACTTTTTTAGTTATAAAGGTTTGAAATTAACACTTTGTTAAGCGGCGTGTGATTTCGGCCAGTTAAGACAAGAGTGGCATCTGGGTGATTTCGGCCAATTAAGGCAAGAGTGGCGTGGGATTCCGGCCAGTTAAGACAAATCTAAATAATATTTTACAAGATATTATACATTTTGTGTCAAAAAATTGGTAACTTCAAACCTTTATAACTGAAAAAGTACTTAATGAAAAAATGTTTTATTATAGTATTTTGGAAAGCTCTCGAGATAAGCTATAGCAATATGCACTAAAATGTAGGGAGTTCCATTAAAAAAAATAAGGTTGACTTTGAAATCACCTTGAAAATGAGGTTCGAGGTCATGGCCATTGATACCTACAACTTTTGTCTAAAACATTTTGTTGTATCTCACCAACATTCCGACATATTTTCCATTATAGATTAAAATGGTCCACTCTGTATATTTCCAAAAAATAAATTATTTAGTATATGTTTCAAGTTGCCAGCTAATAGTTGTATATGATGTACAGAATTTGAGGCTAGAATTACATTTTTGACATAAAGTTGTAATACAAAATTCTTTTTTAACGAATTGTCAGTATGACCTGCTCTACATCATATCTAAAGCGCAACGAAATCGGTGAGATGTGAATGCATAATTACCTATTTGTAATTATACATATATAAACATTGCAAGAAATTCACCTAAGCCAAGTTCGAGGAAAACGCTATTAGTGCTATTTGCATTATTCTTCGTTTACGTCTAATAAACGAAAAAGATAGAATGATGCAAACAGCGCTAAAAGCGTCCCCCTGAACCTAGCCCTAATAGTTCGGTAGCCTTTCCTAAATTGGGAAAGCATTTGCATGAAATTTGGAAGGTCGGCCAAAATATCTCTTTTGCAATGGATTTTTTAATTTTTATGGGAACGTAAATTAAATACATATTTGTAATACAAACTAAGCATCTTATGTGAATTGTTAACTTAATTTACTTCGAACTTCGATGTGTAATACTTTACAAATTTAAGAAAATATAAATATATTTAAACATTGTAGAAAATCCCACTGAAGATGACTACAAATAAAGAGTCAAAACGTTTGGATTAAACATTTATTATAATTTATTAAACATTTATTATAAGTTATTATTTCTGCAAAACATCCTGCAACGGTTCTTTGACCAATTCTTTGAATTAATTGTAAAAAATATTATATAACAAATATTATATAATATACGAAATAATACAAAATATACGGTCATACGAGCCGTTAGCGGGATGTTGTGCGGAAATAAGCATGTATGTATATAAGCGTGCATATACATATATCTGTTCACATGTAAATTTAACACGCGAGTGTTTTGAATTAAAATTTCAATTCTTAAATTTTATATAGGATGCTAGATTTGCATCTCATATATGAGATACCCCGAATATCCCCTTAACTAATTTTGCGAAACAATATTGCCAAAAAAACTCCTCAGTCAGGAGTTTTTTTATATAATATATTTATATATTTCTATAGTAAAAATATCATATATAATATATTTCAAAATATTATATAAATATGTTACAAAATATGTTTATATTTGTACGGACTTCCAACATGTAGACCCGTATTGATTCAAATATTTAGTTTACATTATTTTCAAGTGTATTTACCTGATATTTAGTTTTACAGTATTGTTTCTATTTTTGTTACTTCTATCATTTTGAGCAAAATAAAGAAGACTGAGTGCAAGCATATAAGAAACGCATATCGGCTTTGAACGCCATGTAGATAATAACGTTTATTACCTTTAATTTGCAAGAACTATTTAGTGGACAAAGTTTTGCTAAAAGAAAAGGTTTTTTTAGCATAAAAAATCACGTCTTGCAAGAACTACTTGTTGGAAAAAGTTTTGCTGAAAGAAAAGTTTTTTTTAGCATAAAACATCACGTCTTACAGAACTACTTGTTGGAGAAAGTTTTGCTAAAAGAGGAAGTTTCTTTTAGCATAAAGAATCACGTCTTGTACTCCGAATATAGACATTTGTCATATATTGTATATCACACAATATATCATATTTTTGATTTAATTATACAAAATTTATTATGGATAAAATAGTAGTTTTATATTAACAATGCACCTACTTATAAGTAAGATGTTTGTTACGTGCTGATATTTTGTCGCATTGGTTTGCAATAGTCCGAAGACTAAGGGCCTGAGCACAATAGAGAAAATCTTAAGAATAAGACTTAAAAATAGAAGGTAAATGTAATATAACAATAACAAAACCTAAAATATAAATATAGGAAATGTCATGGCTGCATGATATATAACCTATATTTATATACATTTATATAGTATATTTTATTTCTTCGCATTGTGCATTACATTTAATCTCTGTTTTTAATTCCTATTCCTAATATTTTTTCTATTGTGCTTAGGCCCTAATTCTTCTTTAATATGTGCATTTATATCTGCACTATTGAAGATAAATTTATATTTTTCAACAAATTATATTAAAGTTCTAAAAGATCAACATATGGTCTTAGTATTCTTACTGAAATAAATTGATCCATTGTGTTTAAAGACAAAATATGTGTTTATTTGTACTTAAAGAACAAAATATATATTCGAGAAAACTTTGTTTGTATTTTTAAAGTTAAAATAATAGTAAATTTAAAATTCAAATTTGCCTTCAAAGCCGTTATCCACTGTTATTCATGGTAAATCAATTTTCAAAAAGGAAAAGAAAATTACTTGTTTGATGTATAGATCGGTTTGATCATTTCTTTTTTATTCTTTTCAGCCCCTCTTCCCCAACTTGTAAGCATATATCTCTATAAGAAGTATTTGCGATCATATACGACCGAAGAGAGTGAACAGTAACAAGAATTCTTTTTAACGAAGATATACGAGCAAATTCGAGCCAGAACACAGGACGTTGTATTTTCTTTATGTTTCTCTTAAAGTTTTACAGACGTTTTGATCCGTGTTTGGATCTTAAAATTAGTACAAAAATGGAGACATCGTCATCACGCGTGAACGTGAATCTTTTGCTCCACACAAGCTGTCGTCGAGTACGCACCACCACACTTTACAAAGCTCGGCGGACTCATTTTTGTACTAATTTTAATCGCGGTCTTTTGTACACTGAAGTAGATCCGAACACGGATCGAATAGTCTGTAAAACTTTAAAAGAAAAATAAAGAAAATATACAGTGCTCCCTCTCTTATTTTTTACTCTGTAATTTTTAGCTTCTTCTTATTTAGAGGGGAAGTTGTTCTCCCACTTCTGCTTAGCATTGACTTGGTGAGATACGTATAATGGTGCCCCAATCCTTTCCCACTACTGTCGCACAACACTAGTCATACTTGACACAGCTCCGCCTCTAACTAAATAGTGGGGCACCTCTCTTAATTTTATTTCGTGATCCCCCCCGGGTTACAAAATTCTTACCCCCGGATTACAAAAATTACAAAGGGAGCACTGTACAACAACATCCTGTGTTCTGGCTCAAATTTGCTCGCATATCTTCGTTAAGTTTTCATCGAGCTTGAATTAACTTATAATTCTTTTTAAAATCATTTTGATACTTTTTAAAGTCATTTTGTTTTGTTTGACAATCACTCTATTTGATTATCCTTAATCACTTGCAAACGATTGCAATCACAACAAGAAACACTGTTATCCGCACAACATACACAATAGAGCTTGGAATATCCGGGTATACGGGTGGATCAAAAATAAATGATCGAAATGTTTCAAACATCAAACAAATAGTTTTCTTTTCCTTTTTGAAACTTAATTCATTACAAACAGTAGACCACAGTTTTGAGGTCAAATTTAAAGTTTGAATTTTATTTATATTTAAAAAGATTTGTTTATTTGTATAAAATAGTAGATACTTTATTGTAGAAAATGTAAACACGACTATACTTATATACTAGGAAATTATACTATTTACATGTAGAATTGAAAAATAATGAAATATATATACAGTTGAATTTCATTAAAGTACAAAAAGTTAAATAAAGTAAAATATAATTACAAAAGTGAAAGAAATTATTGTAGTACAGTTTATTTTTCTTAGTAACTAAAAAATAGAAAAATGCGTCGGCTTGTATAACTTTAATGTATTGTAAATTATGTGGTATGAGGCCAATAAGATAAACAACGGTTATAGTTGTGTGTCGACAGATTGTTTTATATTATAAACGTTTTTTAATATTTTAACGGTAAATACATTGCAATTATAGAAATCATTACTCGATGTTATCAATTTTTACATACGTTATCAAGGTCATCATCCTGAGTAATATTGTGAAAGTTTTAGCTGGCAATCGTTGTTCATTAAAAGGTTATTATCGGAAAAAGTTTGAAAAGTAGAATGTAATTACTTGGAATTATTTGCTTATTTTGCAAGAGAAATCCATGTAAACCTCGCTTTGCGTGGAGAATGTGTACATGGAGAGGCAGATTTCCTCTACACATTACGGAAGACCTACACTATCAAAAGACTAGACACATAGGATGATTCTCGTTTTTGCGTGGAAAGTGTATGCATGAAGACAGTGTAATTCGCCTTCCTTACGGGGAGATCTACTATCAAGAAAAACTAGACACACAGGTTTGGATTAAACTTCGCTTTATGTGGAAAGTTGTAAACTTATATGGAACCTTGCCTCGGGTTTAACCGCTTGTTATAGCAAGATTTTTTTACAGGTTTTCAACTTTTCACGCAAAGCAAAGTTTAATCCAAATTATGGATCTAGTTTTGTGGTAGTGGAATCCTTCGGTAGAGGAGGCTTGCCTCCATGTACATATTTTTCAAGCAAAGTTTTACATGGGTTTATAGTTTACCAAATTTTCACCTTTTGCTAGTTTCTAACAATCATACTATTTGTGTGATTATATTGTTTATTACTAACTTTTCAATGAACGACGGCTATAACCTCTTCGAGACTACTCAGGATCATGTCCTTGACATTATATGAAATACATATATACAAGTGTTTAGTTTCCCCTCAGCGACACTTAAATACTATTTATTAGATTTCTGTTAATAACATTTTAACCAACAACAACCGCCGGCTAAAACTTTCATAGTATTATTCAGGAGGATGACCTTGATAACATATGTCAAAATTGTCGAGATCGGAAGGTGGTTTCTATAACTGCATAATTACCGAAGAAATTTATAATGTTACGCTCGCGAGAGCGATACGGCACCTCCGCGAGTCGCCGGGACTCGTGCACGCGTTCGCGACAATGAAAAAACGCGGCCTTCTTCAAAACCTCTTTATTATACCAAGAAATATAATGATGATTTGGAACAGAGCGAGTTGTCGAGGCGCGCCGTGACAACTTTGAGCTACGATTCCTGTTACCGATCCGTAAACAACGCTCGTCACCGGCGCGACGAGCAAACACACGGTGCGCGCGGCGTAACACTGCTCCCTTCTTTCTTCAGATCGTCGTTCCAACAATCAAAAGGCGATATCCTTCAGTTGCCTTGCTCCCTTTTAGGGTGTCACACTGGAATCTCGAACCGACCAAAAGCGGATATCTTTCTCGGGAATCCCCCCGGAGCCTCCGTGCCTCTGGTATCTTCTCGGTTTTAAACAAAGATAGGGTAGCACTCGTGGACCTTATACTTTCTTCGAAACTCCCCAAGTCCCCGCCTCGGCATTCGCTCGCAGTACCATGGGAAACCACGCTCGAAAACCACGGGCAAGGCGGTCTTCTCTAAGAAAATGTAACTACTGTCTCTGAACTGGTAAACGCGTTGCCGTTTTACGACGTCTTCAACGACTAGGAAGGGAAAGGAAAGGAATAAGTTCTGAAAAATAAACAAAACAACAAGCGCTTCAAGGTTTTTAGTGACGAAAACACAACATCCCTAATTCTAATTTTTAAATACATCCTTAAATATTCGAACAAGGCCCTGACGTGTGCTCCAATCTTTCACAAAAAGAAGTTAACCTGTCTGCATGCACCACCTTATTCTTATGTTTCGCCGAGCGACGAATGCAGTACAACATCGCGCAATCTCTTCACAACTGCAAAGGATCTTCTCAATTTCGAAGCCCTCTCCTTGCTTCTACGCGGATTGAAGAACCATACTTTTTGATCCACTTCGAAAAGAGTGTGCCTAGACCTTCAATCGTACCGCATCTTTGCCTTATTAGACTTCAATTCTAAACGCTGTCTAACATTTTGATGTACCTCATCTAGCTTCACCTGCAGTTTCCGGGCATAATCCTCCGAATAATGATTCGAAAGCGTTCCCCCAAAGTAAATCCAGAAGAAGACGAACTCCGGACCGAAACATAACTCCCTCCATCGCCTTATGTCTGGAAGATCTATAAGCCAAAAAGAACATTGGAATCCAACGATCCCAGTCCTCTTCCATGAACTTCGACAAGTATTGAGCAATCGTCTGATGCTGCCTTTCCACCTGACCATCAGATTGCGGATGAAGTACGGTCGTCCTGGTTCTCAGAAGACTCAGCCCGACGTTTTCTTAATTTCCAAGATCCATGCTAACTCCAAAAAGAGACGCGATTCAAAATTTTTATCTTGGTCCGTGTGCAGCTCCAACGGCACTCCATATCTCAAAACTACCTGGTTCACACCTCCGCTATAGTCGCGGCTCGAAAGGAAACGCCTCCATCCACTTAGCAAAAGATATTTATTCCTCGCAGTTGACACCGGAATAGGTCTAAGGATGTCCATTTGCAATCTCTCAAAAGGAACTTCTCGAGTTGTAACGGCGATTTCCCCTTATCTCAGGGATCTTTCTTAGCAATGCATACAAGACTTGCAGTTCTTCACATCTTTTTTATACGTTGCCCAATAACACCGTTTTCGTATTTTCTCCAGCGTCTCGTTTACACCAATATGCCCCTCTCCCTTTCCCTCGAAGGAGCATCGTGCGTCTCTTCTAAAACCTGCTTGCACAACCTCCGAAGAACGACGACCTGTAGAAAACTAGTTTTCAGATTAGGCGCTTCTCATCTTTTATGCAGAACGCTACTGCACAACCAAAGCATCCCAGGGACTAGTAGATCCTTGAAGAAGAATCCCTGGCTGAAACTTCCTCCCACAAAAGACAACTACCCGTTTCTTTTCCCCGTAAAACCAAAAAAATCGCCTAATCTTTGCCTGATTCTCGCCTGCTGCTCCCTACGCAACTCTACCGCTCTGTTCTCCTCGAGAACTATCCGCGCTACACACTCTTCCCTCCCCGCCGTTTCTTTCTCTTCTGTTCTCAGGCAGTACTTGCATTCGAATTCCGCGCAAGGTCATATCATCCGTATTCTTGTGCAACTTCCCACTACGATGCTGGATGTCTAAATCATACTGCTGGAGCCTCTCTGCCCAACGAGCCAACTGCTTCTCTAAGTTCCCTAAGGACATTAACCACTTCAATGAAGCGTGATTCGTCCGAACTAGAAATTTCCACCCATAAAGATAATAATGAAAAAATTTCACCGAGTCAACAACTGCTAAAAGCTCCCGCCGGTCACATAATAATTCCTCTTAACCTTGCTAAGAACCTGGTTATAATACGCCAAGATCTCGATTCTCTGCTGCACTTGAGAAAGAACCGCACTGATCTCATGCTCAGACGCAGTATCTAAAATCAAATATCTTTCCAATAGGAAATAAAGCACCGGTGGAGAAGTCAACACTTGTTTCAAATTCAAGAACGCTTCCTGAAATTGCTTGGACCAAACAAATTTTGCATTATTCTTGTCAAAACCTATAACGGTTCTGATATCGACACAAACTCCCTCACAAATTTCCGATAATATAAGCAGAATTCTAAAAAACTGCGAACCTGTTTCTTGTTCCGACCACTCCAAAACCGCCTTGATTTTCTCCGGATCTGTGGAAATTCCTTCGGCCGAAATTACATGTCCCAGGTACTTAACTTTCCAAAAAGAGTACACTTCTTCGGGTTTAACTTCAAATTTACCTTTCTAAGTTTTTGAAAAACGTTTTTTAGATCGGCCATCATCTCTTCGAAAGACTTCCCGAAAACGATCACGTCGTCAAGATAGACCAAACAACTTTTGGACAGCAAAATCCACTGCTGTAGAACTCGCTCCATCAACCGCTCATAGATAACCGGAGCATTGCACAACTCAAAAGGCATCACAGTAAACTGTCACAACCCATTCCCTACTGAAAAAGCAGTCTTCTTTCTATTCTCTTTGCAAATCTTGACCTGCCAATAACGAGAGCGGTGCACTTGGACACCGTTCAATTGGACACGGTGCAAATAGACAAGAATTTTAGACACGGTTTAATTAGACACGGTGCAGTTGAACACACAATGCGCACCGTTCAATTAGACACCGTAATAATTCACACCGTGCATTTGCACATCGTTCATCTAGACACCGTTTATTTAGACACAAAGAGACTTCTTATTTGAACGCTTAAAATATAGTCATAATTTGTGTGAATATGTAACATATAGAAAACAGATGGAAAAGCATAAAAAAAAAGTAAAAAGTGACAATTAAGAAATAATAGGAGTACCACAAGTTAGGGTTAGATTGTTAACTTTGTTCAGGGAGGAGGTGCAGAGGGAGGGGCTCCGCCTTTTCTCCGCCCACACGTGTACAATAATGTGTACTGCAAACAAAATCTTTACTTCTAAAATGTACTACTTTTTTTTATGGTTTTTAAAAAGTAGTTTTTTGTGCAAGAGTAGCTTTTATACAAGTTCACTTTTTTTCATTTTTTCATCTGTCACATACTCATACAAATTATGACTATCTTTTAAGCGTTCAAATAAGAAGTCTCTTTGTGTCTAAATAAACGGTGTTTAAATGAACAGTGCGCATCTTTCTGTGTACTAATAAACGGTGCGCAACTGAACGGCGTCTAAATAAACGGTTTGCATTTTCTTGCGTGTCCAAATGCATCGTGTCTAATTAAACCGTGTCTAAAATTCTGTGTCTATTTGCAACGTGTCCAATTGAACGGTGTCTAAGTGAAGGCCACTCGCCAATAATCGCTTTTCAGGTCCAAGGTAAAATCACGTGTTGCCTGACAGCTGATCTAAGAGATCATCAATTATGGTTAGCGGATGAATCTTTCTCCGTGACGTCATTCAATTTTCCACACAAAATCTCAGAAACCAGTCTTTTTTCTTAACAATCACAGTCGAGGAGAAGGATTCTGGCCATGAGCCAGAAGACTCCTCGATGACTATTTGCTCCCGAAGTATCTTCTCCACTTCCGCCTGTATACCCAACGGCACCCTCTTCGGGGTCTGCTTAATTGGGCAAGGATCCCGAAGATTGATCTCATGCTGCAGGACATCGTAATTGCCGGCCACAACTTGCTCAGTAAAGATGTCCCGAAATTTGTACAAGAATTCAGCGAAAATTTCTTTCTGTGCTTCATCTAGGCAACAAAATCCTGCTCAAAGAGCTTCCTCAGATTCGCTGGAATATTTCCGACCTCTTTGATCATTTGGCAACAAATCTCTTCTGCCTTGCGTGAAGAAAAACCAAGGAGCATCTCCTAAGCTCTATCCAACCCCACTCTACTGAAAAAGTCTACCCCAAAATGCAATCCTCGAGCGTGTCCGCTACGTAAAAAGGCATACTAAGAGAAATCTTTCTGAAAGCTATTCGAGCTTCACATCTGAAACTAACCAAAACCTTTTCTTCCGTCGGATACCTCAACTTCAATTTCTTCAACAACCTCCGACACTGCGACCTTTCAACTAACCTCGCACTTACTATCGACACGTCGGATTGAGCTTGAAACGACAAAATCTGTTATTTAATCACCCCTCTAGTACAAATAAATTTCCCAGCCTTACAAATAAAAAGTTTCACACCCGGGGCGTTCTTCTTCCCAGCCGAGCCTACCTCGGCGAGCTCGATTAACTCTTGTTTCCCTGAAAAGAGTTCGCCGAGAATTCATAGCGGAAGTGCCTTTTTTTCCGCACTACCAACACTTCCTTTTCCCCGTTGTTTCTCTTCGACACGGCCTTTCCTTTCTCTTTACGTTTGCCATCCGCATTCTCTTTTTCCTAATCATGAAAGGAAAAGCGCTTAAACCCATTCCCATCGCGTCCGCTATCAGAGAAACGCTCGCTCTCTGCTCAAGCGATCCCTCTTTCTCTATCTCCGCTTCCTTCGAAACTATTCTCTTGAACAATTCTCACCGCCCTTTTCCGCTCGACTGCGGCCCTCAGCGACGACACATTCTCAAGCTGCAAAGTCCGCTTTACGAATCTGTCAGAAAGCGCAAGGATAAACTGCGTACACACGATCTTCTCTCAGATTTCGTATGCGCACTCCGGATAAGCTAGACGGGCCAGCCGCTCCAAATCCACCCTCAGCGTCGCAAAATCTTGCTCGTTTCTCTGCTTCCTATTTATGAATTGCGTGTAATAATTTTGAAATAATCCCCGATACCTGTAACGCATTTCCAACTTCGAGTGTATCTCTTGAAAACTGAAACTCTCCTCCAGTTCCTCCAGAATCGAACGCGCTTCCCCTCTCAGACTAGTGACGAGAACCGTGGCCTTTGCTGCGTCGTTTCAGCCATTCGCACGGGCAACCAGCTCGAATTGCATGAGAAACTCGCGCCACGGAACACTTCCATCGAACACGTCCTACTTGATTGTTACATCTGTTAGCTCGCCCGCTCGATTAGAAACCAAATTTGTTGACGACTCGCCTGATATGTTTCGCCGAAACCGCTCCTCCAGACGATGAACTTCTTCCTTCTTCTGGCGCAAGAAATCTCCGAACTCGCACTCCTTCCAGTGAAACAACTCTCCTTCCTCCGCTCTTCTCGCAGCTGCTTCAGCGTCTCGCCCTCAGCCGTCGTCGCCGCCGTCGCCGATGCTGCTGGCGCCTTGGCCGCTCCTGCCACAGCTTTATTCCGCGTTCTTCTCGGCGAATGCAACAGCGACATATCGCCGATTTCACAGTCACAGATCCCGGACGAGCTCCCACAATATTGCGTTTGCGAGAGCGGTACGGCATCTCTGTGAGTCGCCGGGACTGGTGCACGCGTTCGCGGCAATGAAAGGACGCGGCCTCTTTCAAAACTTCTTTATTATACCAAGAAATACAATGATGATTTCGAACAAAGCGAGTCGTCGAGGCGCGCCGCCGACAGCTCCGAGCTACGATTCCAGTTGCCGATTCATAAACAACGTCCGTCACCAAGCGACAAACAAACACACGGTGCGCGCGGCGTACACACGATGTCCGCGCAGTCCGCGCAGTCCGCGCCGTAACAATACTATACGAATTTGTCGACACAATTATATGTTTATGGCTCTCATATTACACAATAAACAATATTGATTTATTGTTCTTTTTATACTTACAACGCAAGAGTCCTTTTCCGACTTTAATAAGCTTTGAATATGTTGTAGAATAGCTAAAAATAAGAAATCCGTATTTTTTATGTGCTTTTTTGCACATTTAAAAATTGACCTTCTTTGGAAAAACAAAAAAGATTTTTTCTTTTTATGCAAATATCGTCAAAACTGTAAGAGATATAAAAAACCTGTTTCAAATAAGTTACATAGTCTTTTATAAACTTGATACCAGCGCAGTTGATTGTTTTTACTTCAGCAGTTTTGCATTTACCCTTATTGTTTTTTTTTTCACCATCCCTTTTTAATTTTTTCACAGATTTTAACATTTTTGTAAGAAGAAGTTGTAGCATTTTTTACACTGAATTCACCCGTATATGATTTTATAATATTATAGACTTGCATCTTTCAGAAATGAACCGTTAATATCCTATATGCATTGCGCTTGCATGACGCATTATTTATGTCGCGCTCTTATTGTAATAGGTGATAAAAAAATACAAGAATAAAAATAGCATGTAACGTATTAGATAAAGCTCTAATCAAAGAGCAAAGAGCAAAGTGTACTAAGAAAGAAGTGTACTATAAAATTGTTGCTAAAACATCCTTTCCACTGATGCTTTATACTCTTAATAACCGGGAGTAATGCGTTGTAATATTCAAGGCTGCTATCAGTATACTACGCTTTGTAGTTTTGCTTATTATATACTGACTGCGGAAAAATAATATGTAAAAAGAAAATAGTGAATACAAAATAATAAATAAATTTTGACTATATCTTGATTCTACTATATCTAACAAGTACCTAACGGTTACTCGCTAAATCGGATGAAACTGAACACACTTATTAAACATAAAACAACATTGAACCCGTGTTTTTTTACAAATGCCCAAACCGCATTTTAATAGTAGAAATCATTCCTTGAAGCTGTAAACCACTCCAAGACTATTTAATCTTTCTACGTAAATTAGTCCGAAGGTAACTGACAACGAAAAATGTTTCGGATAAAAGTTGTAGAGTTAGTAAGAAGCTATCCAACGGTGACTTTATCTTGATCTTGAAAAGTTGAATGTGAAGATCACTTAGAGGTCACATTGATTTTTTGGATAAGAACTTCTTTCCTTGACCTCAGAACTTAAAAGTATGGAAAAGTTTACGTTTTACTACGCTATCCGCTCATAGGTCATGACTCCTAGATCATTTTAAGATCAAAATCAATTTGACCTCTTCAAAATGACTTTCACATTCGACCTCCCAAAGTCAAGACAAAGTCACCGTTGAATAGCTTCTTATTACTTCTAGAAGAGTACATCCTAAATAGCGAAATTATATATATCAATAGAAATGCAACCAAGGCTCCGATTTTGTAAGAAACTTCTTGAAATAGAATGGCCAATGAGAGCCTAACCACAGTTATACGGTGTAATCTTTGTTCACAATTTTTTATTAATCAAAAACGTTTTACGTTTTGATCCC